>SKCR01046430.1:0-41551 GCA_019454045.1 Zanthoxylum bungeanum
AAGCTGCAATGGAGTAGGGTCATGGCAATTTCCAGCTGAGGAACAATGATCCGAAGATACTAGTAGTTACCTTGGTAGATGTAGCTATCTGCTCCGGCCAGGAAGAAACATGCCTTCACACTACAATCAAGATGTTGAGTGGGTGGTAGATACTGCAACATCCTACTACATCACTCACAAGGATTTCTTCACAATATACAAAACATGAGACTTTGGAGCAGTGAAGATAGGAATACCAATTCCTATCAGATAGTGTAAATTGGTGAAATTCAGTTGCGGACAAATGCATTGTATACAATAACCCTGAAGGAGGTGATACATGTTCTAGAATTTTGGTTCAATCTACACTCGGGGGTAGCCCTTGAAAAACAGGGATATACCAGCCACTTTAGCAACGACACTTGGATAATGTTAAAATGTATCGAGGACATATTTATGGAATTTTATATAAGACTCGTGTGAAGATATGTGTTGAAAGCCTCAATGTAGCTGAACATGAGGCTTCTCAAAATTCGTGGCACTAGCGACTCGGCCACATTAGTGAAAAAAGGTTGTCTACCATGATAAAGAATGATCTAATCACTATCTCCAAGAATGCTGCATTAGATCCTTGCAATCATTGTCATTCGATAAGCAAAATAGAATCTCATTTAATTTCTCTTCTACGAGAAGATCAGAGATTCTTAGTCTGGTATACTTTGATGTTTGAGGTCCTTTGGAGGTTAATTCACTAGGCGATAATAAATAATTTCTGACATTCATTGACGGTGTTTCTCAGAAGGTATGTGTGTATTTTCCGAAAACAAAGGATCAGGTCCTGAATTATTTCAAATGGTTCCATTCCATGGTCGAAAGTGAAACATGGAAGAAACTGAAGTGCATGATGAGCGGAAAATATATCAATATTTACCGCCCCATTTACTTAATATTTTGTATAGTTTCTTGAGTTTTATGAACGTTTTGATGTGTTTTTATTTATTTTACAGATAAAATAAAATCCATAGATTCTAACAAAAATTCAGCCGAAAAATTCAACAGATTTTTCTATTACTTAATGAAAAATCCATAAATTCTAAGATTATGTTCTTGAAGCTCTGATACCACATGTTAGAATTTATTTGCAACAAGATCTTTAACAACAAGAGTTTAGAATACAATTAAATGAATTAATTGGATGATCCAGGGAGCATACCTGATTTAGAATCCATATTTGCAGCGGAAATTTTTGCAGATCTGTTGATAAGTTGTACTGAGGAGATCACCCTCTACTCTCCACTTCTTGATGGTGAGAAACTTACTCGCCCTGATTAAGCTTCCTTATACTTTATTCAAGCCAAAAGTCTCTCTTTCACATTTTTACTCATTTGCTTACTCTCGGCAAAATGAAATTCAATACCATGAATTTCATATGCTTTTCCTTCTTTTATAATACATTTGACAGGATATGAGATTTGATGTACGGCTAATCCTAATGCTTTACATCAAATCTCAATTAATGTATATCTCAAGGCAAAATGCTTGTTAACTTGCATGAGAAGCATTAATGCTTCTTTAATAATACAATTTGCTTGGATTTGATGTAAGGCTTATCCTAATGCATTACATCAAATCAATGATTAAAATAAGAGATAATTATGATAAACTTATCCTTATGTTTATCATGATTATTATTAAAGAGAGAGACATAAAGCTTAATAATTAAAAGAAGTTCATCGAGTAAGTTATGTAGGGGAGTGAGAGTGAGACCTTAGCTCACTAATTTATGGAGTGTAATGGGCTCATCCATCAAAAGCTCATAACAAATCCAGAGCCTGCTCTAATATCCACACATCAAATAATATAGAGTTGCAACCCACTTTATTAGATCAAACAATTGGGCTTCACAGTTTCTATTACAAAAAAAAAAAAAAACCAATTATCTTAGCGCTTTATATCAAAACCCGTATCACAATTAATAAAACCCATAATTAGAATAAAATATTCTAACATTAATTCCCTATAAGCCAAACAAAAGAGCCATTAATGAGTTTATAATGTACAAAAATCACCATTTCGCTCTTTTTTTTCCATATATATATATATATATAGAGCATAAAATTTGATCAACAATTGATATATGAACTTTGTTTTTGCTGGAAATTCAGGTTCCTCCTGACACACCAATGGCGAATGCAATTTTGAAACAGGGCGCAGTGATTGAGAAAAGACTTTCATATCTTGTCTTCTGAAAACAGCAAGATTTTGGAGAACAAGTGAAGAAATTCCTGGGGACAAAAAAGAAACTACTTACCTATTTCTCTATCACCAATCAATCTTTAGATTATTGATCAGCACTCGATTAAACTATTCCAAGATGATATGATTGATCTACTTTCGATATTTACTAGAAAAGGGAAAGGAGCTCATAATTTTTATTAGATGGACAACTGAGAGGGACATAATTAGGTTCATAAGCCTACTCATTGATTCTCATAATTGTATCCTTGAATCCTTTGGAGTTTGTTTAGCGAAGGTTTTTGATTGGAGGTTGATACTCTTTCATTTCTCAGATTTTCTCTATGGGTTTACCGATAAAGGTTTTAATGAGATCGGAACATTTCTCTCCTAAGCTTAGGATATTAATTCTTTCTTTACCTTGATTTGTATTAAATTTTTTATAATTATATTAATGCAACACTCATGACGGGTCTGGATAGCATATGATTAGACAATTTCTTAGGTGTCAACCTAGTTGGGATTTAAGATCTTGTTTTGATGCTTCGTCCGTTACTGAGGTCATTTTATTCATGACATTAATGTCCCTTGGAGCTATTACTTGTGTGGTCATGAAACATTGGTATTATGATTGTATTTTGGTCATATGTTCCACACTTTCTTCTAACAACATAACAAAACCACCATATCCTTATTTTACTTTTCACATCATATGCATACAAAATACAAATACAAATATTTCAAATTTTTGAAACTCATGTTAAAAAAAGAATAAAAAATGATAGACATACATAAAGAAATCCTTAAAATTTCTACACTCTTTTCACTGTAGCTACAATACAATTGACTATTCCGAAGGCTGTAACAAGAGGATGACAAAAATTAAAATCTCCAGCAAGAATATATACACTGATAAAATAACCCAAATGGATCGGAAGAAATGAAATAATTATATACTTGGACAATTTTTGCTCTTATATTTGCAAGAGATGTGAAGCTTTTGGCGTTTTGGAGGACTCACAAAGGGCCATGCAACGCTCTCATCCCACTCAGTATTAGGACCAGTTGACACAATATCAAAAGATTACAAAACAAGTCCACTTATCATAAGATCAGGATAAAAAAACAAGCGAAAATTTGTATTTATCTTAAGGTTCTAACTCTATGCAGAATTAAACACAATAATCAAGGCGAGTCATAATTTGTTATTATGGATTCTCAACAAGAAACCTTAATATTAAATAATTATAATATAATGCAGAATATTAAAAGCAGTCATACAAAATCAACATAAATATTTTGGCGAAGAAGTGGAAAACTCATGCGAGTAAAAAATCACTGCGGGTATCTCGGCTACCAGCCCAAAATTCACTATATGAGAAAAAATTACCGTGATGGTAAAAGACTTATGACAACAACTCCACCTACTTCAGTACCTCTAGACTGCAATAACTTGAAGAACTCCTCGAATTGTACCCATGATTTTCTTCAGAACCTCTGAAATCTCTGAGCGGATCAACTCTGCAACTCTGAAAACTGGAACTCCGACAGTCAATCCTCCTCCTTGGGAACTCTGAAGGGTTAGGAAGTTGCGTTTTGTTGTGTTGAAAGTTTAATAAGGATGAATCTCACCAAAACAGCAAAGACGAAAGAATCAAAATGTCTTCAAGGTGAATCACTAAGGTTGAAAAAACTAGGAAGATTTTAAGCTTTGAGATATTATATTTTCAAACTCTGTGAAGTGGCTCAAAGTTTGTTTATATTATCTTCAATAATCATTACAGTTTAATTGAAACTTATTATGTTACGTATATTGCCAACAAAAATGGAACTAACAATCTCCCCATTTTATATTCCGTGATAAAACACTACCTAATATAAAAACTAAGATAAATAACCTAAAAAGAAAATAGCCAGCTGTCAACCATCAAGACAGTGACTTATTACAATATGACTTGATCTAATACCTAACCAAGTAGTCTTGAAATCAATGTCACCTCAGCAAATAACTTGCTTACCTGAAACATCCACAAACAACAATATATGGTTAAAAACACAGGAATTATAAAGAACAAATAAAGCAATGATCGATGAAATCACACACGTTACGCAAGCGCATGTATCGCTCAAGTAGTATAAAAATATCGATCCCACGAGGACTTGATTTCTATTGTTGTTATTAATTATTGATGCTAAATGTTTACAAGTATCTAATTAAATAGAGAATGGAATGATTGTTTCATTGGTTGGTCGAATGTGGATTTGCTAAATAAATAAAAAAAAACAAAGGAAATTAATAATAAATAAAATAAAAATTTAGGGTTGTGATTCCACTCAATATTATTCTAATGATGAATTGATTCTCTTATATATGCATAATAAATTAGTTTGTTAACCTGGAACATGAAGATATGCAAAAGCCTCTTCCGATTGTCAGATGCAAACACCCAAAATAACCCAATTAACTATACTCCTTTGTTAATCAAGTTATCTGAATTCATTAAGATTAAGTTTCGATTTTGGCTACCCAGCCTGACAGGTATATGTCTATCTTGTAAGAAAATCTACCTAAGAGACATTTACCCCAAGGTGAGATCATGAGCTATTTAATCTAAGGCTGAAACCTAAAATCCATTTTCCAAGTAACAAAAAACATTAAACTTAAGATTCAATAAATAAGCCTAAAGTATCACACATAATATAATTAAATCAATTATTAAACTCAAGAATATTGTGCTTCATTACTTCTCTAGATTAAAAATAAAATTTTGGGGTTAGGGGATCCACCTTTAATATTTCAAATGTAGAAATCTCACTTTATTATAATAGAGAAATTGTCAGTGTTACCCAATGAAGTCAAACCAGCAATAAAGACGGTGTTATTATTTTTCCATAAATCAACCATGTAGACGGTAATCATTTGTCACCAGAAGACCGACCATATAGGCAGTGTCACATTATGTCAAATAAGTAAACCAGCTATTAAGGCGGTGTCAACTTTCATCCATATTATTAAATTATAATTTACATATTATAAATTAAATGATATTAATCTACCTAATCATATTAAAGGTTTCACCATTTCCAAAGCAGAAATTAATTATTAAACATAAAAGAAATTAAAAACACACAAACTATTATTACTACTAAAAATAAAAATAAAAATACATTACAAAACTACTAAATAAAACACACAAGATATAATTCTTAATTCTTATTCAAGAAACCAGAGAAAGTATGAAATTTACAAATGAAATGGCTTGATATTTATAGGAAAAATTTTGCCTCCACCAATTTCTCCATAAATTTATCCACCAAAAAGTACACCAAACATGGCACAAAACATGGCACTAAATCCTCCACCAAACATGGCACCAACATGGTACACGCATGTTTGGTGGAAGTTTGACAGTTTTCATCATTTTTATTTTATTTTGTTTTTTGGTTTTAAAATGACTTTAATAATTACATATAACACACTTTCAGCGTTTTCATCAATTTCGGTCATATAATCTTCAGAATTCGAAATTCCTATGAGCGTCAAAATCTGTGAGTCTTCTTTCATCTGAAACTTGAATCACCTCAATCTGATATCGGAATAAAATGTTATGGTCAAAATATGACAATTATGCAAAACTGAAATTTTCGAAATTGTACTTCGGTAGAACGCCATTTACAGTTTCTAACCACCAAAATCCAAATGTCAAGTCCAGTTCTTACCCTTATTTGTTCCATATTTCGTCCTTATTGATTTCACTGAGTCCTGATTTTATTTTATCTGCAAATTAAACTAAAACACTTCAAAACGTTCCCGAGAAACTAAACAAAATATTAGGTAAATGAGACGGTAAATAGTGATATGTTTTCCGCTCATCACACTCCCTAACTTAACATTTTGCTAGTCCTCGAGCAAAATAACAAAATAAAATAAAATAAACAACTGAAACCAAATTAAACTAAGCCACTTTCGTAGGGATCACAGTTACATTTAGCGTATGAAACAAACCTTTAAACCCCTAAGTGTTCGTAATGGATGAGTTATAGTCTCGTGATGGCTTACAATAACGATACCCACAAAAGTCAATAAAATACACACAAAAGCAAAAAGACTAAAGAAACAAGTTAGTAAGTAAACAATTGAAATTTCTTATCCAAGTTAGTAGTTGTTTTCTTTCTTTCTAAATTACCAAATAAGTAAATTCTCCTATGCTTTTTACCATTCTCCATATACACAATCAACAAGGTATTAATCAAATCATTGTGCCCACAATATTCATAAGTATAGTTGAAAAGAGGGTAATATTTTTGTCTTAAAGTTATATCAAAATTCACACATTTTTAGCAATGGTTTTTTTTTTTAATTTAATATCTTTAATCCATGTAGCGAGTTTTGGGCCAGTAACTCTCAAACCAGTTGGCTTTAGGGCACTAGGTGTTAAGTCACCCTTACGAACTTAATTAGTCTGATCTCAGATGTTAAAAATTCTACCGTTTGACGTGAATAATCTTTGAGGCAAGATGCCCGGTTATTAAGTAGAAACTTTTTATTAATATACACAATATTTTTTTTTTAAATTCCATTGCTTTAAGATGCTTCCTCAAATTCAACTAGAGCACTGAATATTACAAACTTTTCACTTATAACTCATGGTTGTATGTTACCATGCATGTTGATAATACCTGTCAACTGAGCATATGAATATCCATTTTAGTCAGTAGCATGGAGAATTCACAAATTTAAATAATTTAAAAGGAAATAAACAAAAATTAACTTGTTATGAAATAGGTTAAGATACGTCTCAAGAGTGGAAATTCCTTACACAACTATCTCAAAAACCATTCCATCTGATTAGTTAACTTAAAACATAAACACAATTTTTTTTTAAAATTTGAAATTTTTTACTAAAAATCAAATAAAAACAATACAACGAAAACTATTCCCCTCTCCCAAACCTAATTGAGACATTGTTCCCAATGTCTAAAAAGAAGAAGAAGATTTTAGAAGATTGTACCTGGTTAGCGTGAAATTCTACATCTAAAAAGAAAATTAAAGGTTAAGATCCAGATTTATCTGACGCTTCTTACCACGATCAATATCAGACCAATTTATCTTGGAAATGATATGGTCAATTTATGGTTCAACGGCTAAAATTTGGTCAATTAAATCATGGGCTGTTCTGGTAGTGAAGAGGATATCTTTATAGATTTTGAAAGGAACTCATTTCTCCGGGCATCATGACTGGCGTTGTCACACGCGTATAATGCAAGCGCACAGATCATTCAAGTAGTATAAAAAGTATCGATCTCACGAGGACTTAATACCTAAGCTATTAATTTATGAAGTCAAATTTTTGTGAGAAATTCCGCAAAAGCCTCCGTCGATGGTCGGATGCAAATACCTAGTGTAACCCAATTAATCATATGTCTATGTCAACCAAGTTACCTGAATTCATTAAGATTAAGTTCCAATTATGGTTACCCCCGCCCGACAGGTATATGTCTATCCTGCAAGGAAATCTATTAAAGGGTTATATATCCTCAAGGAAGATCATGGGCTATTAAGTCTAAGGCTGAAACCTAAATTTCATTTAATAGATTTCCTTACAGGATAGGAATATACCTGTCGGGTGTGGGTAGCCATAATTGGAACTTGAACTTAATGAATACATGTAACTTGATTAACATAGGAATATGATTAATTGAGTTATTTTGGGTACCATCGGAATATGCTTTTGCATATCTTCATGTTCAAGGTTAGCAAACTAATTTATTAGACATATATAAAAGAATCAATTCATCATTAGAATAATATTGTGTTGAATCACAACCCTAGATTTTTGTGTCTTTTGTTTATTTTTCATTTGTATTTTCTTTTGTGTTTTTATTTATTTATTTAGAAAATCCACATTCAACCAACCAAAAGCAATCAATCCCTTATCCCTTTAATTAGATACCTGTAAATAAATAGTATCAATAATTAATAACAACAGTAGAAATTAAGTCATCGTGGAATCAATATTTTTATACTACTTAAACGATACGTGCACTTGCATTATACGTGTGTGATTACGTCGGTCACACTTACATTGATTTTTTGGAGAAATTTCAAAAATTTGCTCTTTGGATGAAGCTACAAGCTTGTTGTTTAAGTTCTTTTTACCTTGGGTAAGTTTCCCTATCACCTCATTGACTCCTCCAAGTGCTAGCTTAGTAGAAATTTTGAAGCAAAATTTTCACACCAAAGAGAGAAAGCAATCGGCAATGTGAAGAGAAAATAGAGAGTGAATAGTGTGAGTTGTTTTCCTAAAACTTGGTTGTTGTGTGTGTTTAATTCAATTTAATAAAGCCAACTACTTCCATCAACTATTGACATTTGATGTAAGTCATGTGGTCTCACCACATTTTAAATTCAAAATTTGTGTTGGCTTCTTCAACACACAACTTGGTAATTTTATCGGGTTTGTTTAATTCCGTTTAAACAAATTTATTGTCGTGACATAATTAAATCCAATTTAATTAAATAATTATGTCTCGCAAAATTATTATGATAGTCTCTTTCGAATTAATTCTAAATTAATTCGTTCGCTCGAATTAAAATCCAATTTTAATTTCGTATTGAAATACGATTTCAATTAATATATTCGATATATTATTTTAGCCATAAATAAATAAATTAAATAGAAAAATTCAATTTAACTAGTAAATTTATTTTATCGATTAATTATAAATTAATCGCGTTCTCTCTTCTATACGAAGTTAATCCCAAATTAATTCTTACCGCAATTAATCCCGATTTAATTTTCTCTCTCATAATTAATCCCAAATTAATTATATATGAATCAAATGTCATTGGTGAATCTTTGGGAAGTGACCCAAGAGATTCATGGATATATTGGCAGTAAATACGGTTATCGGACTATCCGAACACGTGCGTACCCCGTACCATGTTCTCACCGATTTACAATATATGGTTGGCTTCTAGCAAAACACCGTGTCTACCCAATTCTCCAGAAATATTCACCGAGGAATATAATATATATCAGGCGTAGTAATACTAATATTATGTAATGCGTAATACGATCCAGTATCGGATGTCACATGTTAGGCCTAGGGCTGGCTCTGTGTCTACCTCATACAAAGCATATATCGGATCCCGAGTAACTAGTCATACTATCTCGATAGCTACAGTATTTAAGAGTACTAGTTCCGTATCCTGTGTGACCATCATCTCCATATTACTGAAGTGATACTCTCATCTTAACATCATATTTAATACACTACGATTCTCAGTAAACCCAATATACGCGTATATAGAACCTGTTAAAGCTTCAGACGACCAATACTAAAGTAAACTGATTGTCTCAAGTAATAGCGACGTAAGTCTCAGGTTAAAGATTACATACACCTACCCTGATTCGAATTCTCATAGACATATAGTCATACTACCAATGGGATTCCGAGTGGGTCTATCCAGAGTGAACTGTTCCCGGTCCAGCGGCTAACAGAACTTCTTATTACACTTTTATAAGTATCCAATACATAAATATATGAGAATTATGTCTTTAAGCTTCCATAACGCGCACAAGTGTAATACTAATCTTCCGCATTATCAATGTCCAGTCTCGATAATACTTCGACTAGATATATTTAATAATTAAATCGTTCGTGGATTAATACTGTTTCATATCTTATTAATCCGATTTAACCCTATGGACTTTTATTATTAATATATATCCAAGTAATCTAATTACAATAATGATAAAATAGTAATTTCATTTTGTCACGTAGTTAATTTGTACAAAAACACAATGTTCTTTACAAATAGTGATGTTATGCGTCATAATTGTCCAACAAAATGTTAACTAAAGAGAAACACTTATTTTTAAAAATGAAAAACGTGAGCTGTGTTGGAGGGGAAAAAAATTTCTTTTTTGATCAAAATTCAAAAAGGCAAAAAAATAAAAAAAATAAAAAACAAAAAAACAAAAAATGTTGGTGGTGATGGAAATAGAAAATAAAAGGAAAGAGTTTTCTTTTATTTTTCTCAATTTGGTTTTGAGAAAATCAAAAAGAAATAGCATACAGGATTCGTCTCATGTGCTGAGTACACAGATCCTTCAATAAATTATAGTATTCTTCGTAATTATATTCACGCCCACGCGTTCCATTGGAGGTGAGGAGATAAGACGAGGAAGATCGTAGTTCAAATAATCGTAATTTATATAGATCCAGATCTACAGGAATATTTCCGATTTAAGTTCTAAATATTTATGTTATTAATGTACTAGAAAAATATGGATCCGATTTTTATTGTTCATGTATAAATTTTTTCTGTTACTAAACATGATTTCCGTTGCGCATGAACTCTGAAAACCAACATCCGGTCCGGCCAATATAAAAAATCGATTTTCAAAAAATTCGATCTTAAGCAGCGAACCGGAACCGGATCAGACAAAATCAAATTTTTTTAAAAAGAATTTTACAACCAAAAACTAAAATTTAATATTTTTTTATAATTTTTATTTAAATAAAATTATTTATGATGCTAACCGTTTCTATCAAATTTTTTATAAGATTTAATTGATCGAACCATTGACCCATTAAACCTTTTAAATTAGCAATTCGATTATAAAAATACTGAATATTTTAAATTAAGAGTCGAGTGTTAAGATGTAGATGGTAGAAGAATTACATTTGCTAATGCCTGTAACATGAATTTTTTCAGCTTATCGAGCATATGTAGATTATATTTTGTCTGATATTGAGACAAAACATATAGACTAGAGACAAGAAACAAATGAAAATTGAGAAAGTAATATTAAAATTAAAAAAATAATAATAAAAAAAATTAAAATCAATGAAAGAATTACTTCCTTTCAATTAACAAAATGATAAACAAGTAAAGCATCTATAAGATTCTTGAGTGAATTCCCAGCAAACAACAGTTTGTTATTCACCCTGTGGAATCAATGAAAGAATTACTTTCCTTTCAAAAAAAACAAAAAAGAAAATATTGATAAACAAGTAAAGCATCTATAAGAAAAAGACGATCAACAAGAAAAGCATCTATAAGACTCCCACATAATTTACATGCACTATAAGAACTGGCATAACAAGGGGGCAGCCTTACAACAACATCATAATTTTTCAGCATTTTGGAAATAATTTACAAACTTTCAACAAAATGGTTGATGCGATCGTTTCCAAAGTCTTGGAGCAGCTGATTTCAACGACAGTTGAAGAGGCAAAAGAACGGGTGAGGCTTGTAACAGGTGTTGACCGAGAAGTGCAGAGGCTGAGAGACAATTTCGAAGCCATTCAAGCTCTGATGGTTGATGCAGAGCAAAGGCAATGGAAGGAGGAAACGGTGAGACTTTGGTTAGGAAAGCTGAAAGACGCATCTTTCGACATGGAAGATGTGTTGGATGAGTGGAACACTGCAAGGCTCAAACTGAAAATAAAGGATTCTCTGACGAAGAAGGTATGCTACTTCTTTCCTGCTGCCTCTTGCTTTGGATTCAAAAAAATCTTTATTCGTCGTGATATTGCTCTAAAGATAAAAGAAATCAATGAAAGAATAGATTATATTTCTAGACAGAAAGATTTGTTTAATTTGAATGTCATTAGAAGTGTTGAGAAATCTGAGCGGGTACAAAGTACTGCCATAATTGATGTGTCAGAAGTATGCGGTAGAGATAAGGAGAATAATACTCTAAAGAGCAAGTTGTTATTTGAGGGTAGTGCAGAACAGAATGCCGTCCAAATCATCTCTCTCGTAGGGATGGGTGGCATTGGCAAGACAACTCTGGCTCAATATGCCTACAATGATATTGATGTCATTAATCATTTTCATATAAGAATGTGGGTGTGTGTATCAGACCCTTTTGATGAGCATAGGGTTGCAAAAGCAATCATTGAAGCTTTGGAAGGTTCTGCCACTAATTTAGTCGAGTTTAATTCACTTCTTCTACGCATTAATACATCTATTTCAGGGAAAAGATTTTTCCTTGTCTTAGATGATGTGTGGACAGAAGATTATTACAAGTGGGAGCCATTCCGCAATTGTCTAATGAATGGACTACGCGGAAGTAAGATTTTGGTTACCACTCGTAAGGAGACAACTGCTGAAATGATGCAGTCAACTGATGTTATCTCCATCAAAGGATTATCTGAACATCAATGCTGGTCATTATTCGAACGAATTGCATTTTTTGGTAGATCTCATTCTAAGTCTCATTATGAACAACTGCAAGAAATTGGTAGAAAAATTGTAGAGAGGTGTAAGGGCTTGCCACTCGCTGTCAAAACCATTGCGAGTCTCTTGCGGTTTAAAAAAAGTAGGGAAGAGTGGCAAATTATATTAAATAGTGAGTTGTGGCAGCTAGAAGAGTTTGAAAAAGGTGTTGTAGCTCCACTACTACTAAGTTATAATGATTTGTCTTCAAAGATAAAACGGTGTTTCTCTTATTGTGCAGTCTTCCCAAAAGACTATGATCTAGAAAAAGATGAACTGGTTAAATTATGGATTGCTCAATGTTATATTGAGCCAAAAGAAAATAAAGATATGGAGATGATTGGTCAAGAGTATTTTAATTACTTAGCCGCAAGATCTTTCTTCCAAGAGTTTCAAAAAGACGAGGAAGGTACTATTATAAGATGCAAAATGCATGACATAGTGCATGATTTTGCACAACTTCTTACTAAAAAAGAGTGTTCTTTCGTGCAAATTGATGGTGTTCCCATAAGCACTTTTGATCACGAGAAGCTTCGACATTTAATGTTGGTGTTAGACAGAGACGCTTCTGATCATGTGTCCATCTCTAATGCCAACAAACTGCGTAGCCTTTTAATTGTTATTACACCGACTCAAGTGAATTCATCTCAAAGCTTATTTGATCAAATGACATGTTTAAGGGCATTAAGGATATTTATATCTCATGGATATCAATTGACGATTAATGCACTTTTCAAGGGGATAGGAAAATTGATTCATTTAAGATACCTCCAATTAAATGGCTTGGACATAGAAGAATGGCCAGAGACATGTTGCAAGTTATTTAATTTGCAAACTTTAGACATCCAAGGATGTGTCGGATGCCAAAGATTACCCCAAGGGATTGGAAAGTTAGTTCATCTCAGGCATTTAATATTTGGTAATAATCGTTTAGATTATATGCCTAAAGGAATAGAGAGATTAACTAGTCTCAGGACATTAAGTGAGTTTGTAGTTGTGAGAAGGGATGGCAAATATGGTAGTGAAGCATGTAACTTTGACGGTCTCAAAGAGTTAAATTACCTTCAAGGGTCTCTTGAAATTCGAGGGTTGGAGAACGTTACAGATGTTGATGAGGTTAAGAATGCGCATCTTGAGAAAAAAGAGAATCTTGTTCGTTTGCAATTAATGTTTTTTGAAAATTATATAGATAGTGAAAGACGGACCGAGAGAATGGACCATGAAGAAATTATTGAAGCCTTACGACCACCTCCAAATCTAGAGTCGTTAGGGATATATATCTATGAAGGCAAAACTCTATTCTCAAATTGCATATTTTCATCAAATCAGCTGAAGCATTTAAATATTAGTGATTGCCGTAACTTGGAGATTATGCCTCCTTTGGGAAAATTGCCATCACTTGAAGTACTCAAAGTATGGTTTACGACGAGTATAAAAAGAGTGGGTGATGAATTTTTGGGAATAGCAAGTAGTAGTGGCACATCTTCATCAATTACAGCCTTTCCTAAATTGAAAACACTCACACTTTTGTCTTTGATTGAATGGGAAGAGTGGGATTTTGGAAAAGAAGATATTACAGTCATGCCTCAACTCAACTATTTGAGGATTTATCATTGTGGTAAATTGAAGTCGATTCCAGATCAACTTCTTCGGAGCACAACAATGAAGACATTGAAAATTGATTACTGTCCTGTTTTAAGCGAACGTTTCAAAAAAAGGGGAGACGATTGGTCGAAGATCTCTCACATCCCTACAATCCTTATTGATTCTAATTATTGAAGATCTCTACAATCCTTATTGAAGATCTCTCACATCCCTACAATCAAATTGGTTAGTCACTGTTCTCCAGATTCTTCTTCTTTTCATTTTTGTTTTATTTTGATGGTCAGTTTCGAAATCAAATTTTTCTTGCATTTTTTTTTTTTTTTTTTGCTAAGGTTATGCTTGTGGTTGGGGTGGAAACAGTAGCTCAACTCTTACGGGTGATATCATAGCAAATCCAGAGTGAGTTTCTTCTTTATTTTATTTTTTTGACTGACTTTAATGTAGATTGAATCTTTTAATTAATTTAATTGTTTTTTAAGATGTGAACATGTTTTGCTGTCCAAGTTAGCTATGCTGAGAATTCAAAATCATGTTTCTTTAAGTGATCAATAAATTCATAGGCTCTTATCTGACTGGAATTATAATTAATTTGTTTCCTTTGATGGAAAATCGAATCAATTAATTTGTTCAATTTGAAGTTTTATAGAATAGTATGAGATTGTGTTTTTTGCATTGTAAAAATTGGATTTTTATTTTTAGGATTTACTGATTTGACTATTAGGAAAATGACTTCAAGAGTGGCTAGACTAAGATGAAATATGCAGTTTATTCCGATTGATTCTCGTGTTGGGATTAGAATAAACTCATCAAGGTACATATACAACTTATTCATAGAAGTGATTTCTTATTATATGAATATTTATTGGTTACTGGATACCAAATCATTTCTAACCTATAACCATTTAGAAAACAATTATGGCATTAATCTCTTAGCCCAACCGACTCTTGCTCTGTTGTGGTTTATTTATATTGTTTATATTATATCTATCATAAGTTAGAGATAGCAAGAGAGCCATTAATGAGTTGAAAATCAATGGTTTAGAAGAAAATGTGGAAACTATGACCTATTTTAGATGGGAAAAAAAAAAACAATGCCATTAAATGGTTTCTCTTTTCTTCTCCATATTATGTTTTGATGCAATCTGCATCAACAAATAATTAAAACAGTAAGTATTTTACTTTAAGAATCTTCACCTCGACTTTGTGAATCCAAATCTCAATTGGATAGTCTTTCAACTAAAGCTATGCTCGAAAACTCTTATACTATACTAAAATTCAATGCTCTAAAATGCACATTTTTACCCCGTGGTTTATATCCATCTTGCCAACTCCCAAATAGTTGGGATAGGCGTGCGTAGGAATGTGCGGCATATTCTCCATTTCCACATCAAAAATTGTCATTGACCACTATTGAAGTTTGCATGCCAGTTGCATGCAGAAGTGACTTCCACCGAAAGGTGCCAGCTAGAACCGTGTGGGTTCAAATCATGCAAGCTGCGAGCTGTGCTGTGATGAGTGTGTGTGTGCTGTGAAAACGTGTGAACAGTGCACACGTTTTCAGCATTATAAATTTGAGTCCCCAAGCCATTGTAAATCATCCCATAGCATCCCAAAGTGTGTAAGCTCCAAGTAGAGAGCTTGAGAGAGTGTGTGAGGTTTTTTGTTAAGTTTCTAGTTGTAAACTTTGTGTATTATTCTTGATAGTAATAATACGAATTCGGTTTTTCCTCAAACACTCCAAGAGTGATCGGTGAATCACAACAACCACAATATATTTTGAAATTTTAACTCAATTTAACTAGTTGTTACACCCAAACCTTACTCTTAATTTTACAAAATCAACTCTTTATTTAATAAATTAAAAAAAAAAAACATCAATTTAAATATACCCCTAATTTTAACAAAACCATCCTAATTTCTTCAATTTTTATTAATTTCTCTTACTGGCGATGTCATAGCAAATCCAAAGTGAGTTTCTTCTTTATTTTTTTGACTAACTTTAATGTAGATTGAATCTTTTAATTGATTTAATTGTATTTCCCGGGAGGATTCTTTGGCCACAACTAGAGAGAGATCGAGATCGAGAATATGGAGAATGCAAACAGAGAGAGATCGAGAGAAGAAGCCGGAGAGAATTCAAATGCTTATCTCATGCACTAATTATCAAATCGGTTAGTATTTAAGGTTTTGAGTAGGTGCTGTTATGTGGATTTTATTCTCCATCTTTTCAATGCTTATCTCATGCACTAATTGTCTGATTTTTTAAATTGTGAACAGGTTTTGCTGTCCAAGTTAGCTATGCTAATAATTAAAAATCTTGTTTCTTTTTCAATGAAGTAAGTGATCAATAAATTCATATAAATTCATAGGCTCGTTATCTGACTAGGATTACAATTAATTTATTTCATTTTATAGAAATCGAATAAATTAATTTGTTCAGTTTGAAGTTTTATAGAGTAGCACGAGATTGTATTTTTTGTGTTGTAAAAATTGGATTTTTGTTTATAGGATTCATTGATTTGGCTTTTAGGAGAATAAATTAATCTTGTTTATTCTAAAGATAAAAGAAATCAATGAAAAAGTAGATGATATTTCAAGACGGAAAGATTCGTTTAATTTGAACGTCATTAGAATTGTTGAGAAATCTGAACGGTTACAAAATACTGCCTTAATTATTGCGTCAGAAGTATGCGGTAGAGATGAGAAGAATAATACTCTGAAGAGCAAGTTGTTATGCGAAGGTAGTGAAGTACAAAATGCCGTCCAAATCATCTCTCTCGTAGGGATGGGTGGCATTGGCAAGACAACTCTTGCTCAATATGCCTTCAATGATATTGATGTCATTAACCATTTTCATATAAGAATGTGGGTGTGTGTATCAGACCCTTTTGATGAGCTCAGGGTTGCAAAAGCAATCATTGAAGCTTTGGAAGGTTCTACCACTAATCTAGTCGAGTTTAATTCACTTCTTCTACGCATTAATACATCTATTTCAGGGAAAAGATTTTTCCTTGTCTTAGATGATGTGTGGACAGATGATTATCGCAAGTGGGAGCCATTCTGCAATTGTCTAATGAATGGACTTCGCGGAAGTAAGATTTTGGTTACCACTCGTAAGGAGACAATTGCTGAAATGATGCAGTCAACCGATGTTATCTCCATCAAAGGATTATCTAAACATCAATGCTGGTCGTTGTTCGAACGAATAGCATTTTCTAGTAGATCTCATTCTGAGTATGACTATGAACAACGACAAGAAATTGGTAGTAAAATTGTAGAGAAGTGTAAGGGCTTGCCACTTGCTGCCAAAACCATCGGAAGTCTCTTGCGGTTTAAAAAAAGTAGGGAAGAGTGGCAAATTATATTAAATAGTGAGTTGTGGCAGCTAGAAGAGTTTGAAAAAGACGTTGTTGCTCCACTGCTACTAAGTTATAATGATTTGCCTTCAAAGATAAAACGGTGTTTCTCTTATTGTGCAGTCTTCCCAAAAGACCATGTTCTAAAAAAAGATGAATTGATTAAATTATGGATTGCTCAAGGTTATATTGAGCCGAAAGAAAGTAAAGACATGGAGATTATTGGTCAAGAGTATTTTAATTGCTTAGCCACAAGATCTTTCTTCCAAGAGTTTCAAAATGATGAGGAAGGTATTATTATAAGATGCAAAATGCATGACATAGTGCATGATTTTGCACAACGTCTTACTAAAAAAGAGTGTTCTTTCGTTCGAATTGAAGGTTCTAAAGAATCGACAAGCACTTTTGATCACGAGAAGCTTCGTCATTTAATGTTAGTGTTAGAAGAATACGCTTCTGTTCCAATATCCATATCCAATGCCAACAAGTTACGTAGCCTTTTAATTTATACTAGGTGGATTGAAGTGGATGCATCTCAAAGCTTATTTAATCAAATGACATGTTTAAGGGCATTAATGATAGTTGATGTTTATTCGCGTGATAGCTATTTGATGATGAATGCACTTTTAAAGGGGAAAGGAAAACCGATTCATTTAAGATACCTCAAATTAGAAAGCATGAATTTAAAAGAATTGCCTGAGACATGTTGCGAGTTATTTAATTTGCAAACTTTAGACATCCAGGGATGTGGCTTTTGCAAAAGACTACCCAAAGGGATTGGAAAGTTAGTTAATCTAAGGCATTTAATATCTCATCTTGGTAGTTTAGGTTATATGCCTAAAGGAATAGAGAGATTATCTAATCTTAGGACATTAAGTGAGTTTGTAGTTGTGAGAAGGGATGGAAAATATGGTAGTGAAGCATGTAATCTTGATAGTCTTAAAGAGTTAAATCACCTCCGAGGGTCTCTTACAATTCGAGGGTTGAAGAATGTTACAGATATTGATGAGGTTAAGAATGCGCATCTTGAGAAAAAGGAGAATCTTGTTTGTTTGAAATTATTGTTTCTTGACCGATATAGATATCGTGAAGATGGACGGAGGGAATGGACCATGAAGAAATTATTGAGGCCTTGCGACCACCTCCAAATCTAGAGTCGTTAGAGATATATTCATATGAAGGCAAGACTCTACTCCCAAATTGGATATCATCATTAAATAAGCTGAAGGATTTAAAGATTGCTGGTTGCCTCAACTTGGAGATTATGCCTCCTTTGGGAAACTTGCCATCACTTGAAGTACTCGAATTATGGGGTATGGATTGTATAAAAAAAGTGGGTGATGAATTTTCGGGAATAGCAAGTATTAGTGGCACATCTTCATCAATTACAGCCTTTCCTAAATTGAAAACACTCATATTTAGGTATTTGAATGAATGGGAAGAGTGGGATTTTGGAAAAGAAGATATTAAAGTCATGCCCCAACTCAACTACTTGGGGATTCGTAAATGTTATAAATTGAAGTCGATTCCAGATCAACTTCTTCGGAGCACAACAATGTGGAAGTAGCTGCAGACTGCAGTTTTTAATAATTTCTATTCTAACACCATTCAATCTTGTACAATTTTTGATATGTTAATTTTCTTGCATTTTTTTTGCTAAGGTTATGCTTGTGGGTTGGGGTGGAAACAGTAGCTTAACTCTTACTGATGTTGTCATAACAAATCCAGAGTGAGTTTCTTCTTTATTTTTTTGACTAACTTTAATGTAGATTAAATCTTCTAATTGATTTAATTGTTTTTTCTGGGAGAATTTTTTGGCCACAAATGACAAAGTGCAACAGTCAATTATTTTGGTGTAGTATGAAGGATGCAAATGCTCATCTCATGCACTAATTATGAAATCGGTAAGTATTTATGGTTTTTTATTAGTGCTCTTATTTGTATTTTATTCTCCAGCTTTTCAATGAAAAGCACATCATTACAACAATGTCTGACTTTTTAAAGTTGTTTTTCTTATAATGCAGAACATAACTGGTTTTGCTGTCCAGTAAGCTATGCTGAGAATTCAAAATCATTTTTTTTTCAATGAAGTAAGTAATCAATAAAGTTATATGCAGTTTATTCTGGTTGATTTTCGTAGTGGGGCTAGAATCAACTTAGTTTATTCTTTAAAGTGATTTCTTGTTATATGAATATTTATTGGGTACTGGGTACCAAATCATTTCTAACCTACAACCATTTAGAAAACAATTATGGCATTAATCTCTTAGCCCCTCAAGCTTTTGTTAATCGGTTTGACTCTTGCTCTGTTGTGGTTTATTTGTGTTGTTTATATTGTATCTGCCATAAGTTGGAGATAGCCAGAGAGCCACTAATGAGTTGATGATGTATAAAAGTAACCATTTGCTTTTTTTTTTTTTTTTCAGGTTCCTCCTGGTACATCAGTGGTGAATGCAATTTCGAAGTAGAGCACAGTACTTGAGAAAAATCCTGAGAGCTGATTATTGGATTAGCTCCTGAAAATAAAAAGATTTTGGAAAACAAGTGAAGACATTCCTGGGGACAGAAATCCTTTGAGTTTGTTGAGCGAAGGCTTTTGATTGGAAGCTTGTACTCTTTCCTTTCTCGTGAGCTTAGTATATTAATTCTTTCTTTATCTTGATTTGTATTTAACTTTTTATTATTATATTAATGCAACACTCATGACGGGTCTAGATAGTAAATGATTAGATAATTTCTTAGGTATAAATTTAGTTGGGATTTAAGATCTTATTTTGATGCTTCGCCTGTTAATGAAGTTATTTTATTCATGACATTAATGCCCCATATAATTTTTTTAGTGCTAGATATTGGTCCCTTGGAGTTATTACTAGTGGTGATGAAACATTGGTATTATGATTGTGTGTTGGTCATAGGTACCACAAGAAGAAAATGTGATTAAATGGTTCGGAAGAAAATGAGGAAACTATGACCTATTTTAGAAAAAAAAAAATGCCATTAAATGGTTTCTCTTTTCTTCTGCATGCTATGTTTTTATCTGTTAAAAATCATATCATTCTTAATTATTCTTCCCATAAAGTTCTACGTGGTTGGGGATTTGGAATTTCTGACTTGCATGCTCTGCTATTTGATGAGATATTGCTGATTGTTATATTATAGTGAAGTTGAGGATCCTATTGGATGAGGTGCAAAACATTGACGACAAAACCCAGAAATCAAAACGAATCCACATGTTAAATCACTTTAAAGAATAAATAAAAATCCAATTTGATGCAATTCGCATCAACAAATAATTAAAACAATAAGTATTTTACCTGTTAAGAATCTTCACCTCGGCTTTGTGAATCCAAATCAGAGTTCAGTAGGTCTCAACTGTATAGTATTTCAACTATAACCACAATTATTAAACTGAAAAGATTTCATAGATTATAAACAGAAATCCTCAATTTTTATTACACTCCATTAACAGACCTTGCTCTCTAACAGCAGGGGAGTATTTTAAATCCAAATGCATTAAATTATAGCTGTAGTTGAAAGACTACCCAATTGATTTAGAATGAAATTCCATAACAATACATCATGGAAACTTGGTTTACTGGACGAATAAATAAAATTTGAAAAACATTCAAGCTCTATTTATTTGGTTTCTCAAAATTAATTGGTTTACCAAGTTCAATGTTTAATTAGTTAACTATCAAAATACATTGCACACACAAATAACCAAAATCATAGATCAATGTATAATAACAATTTATTTTGTTTAGAACCAATTTAATAAAAGGCAAACACGCAACACAAAGAGACATCCAACTAATTGTACAATACATTTTTTGAAATCGTTGGAAACCCCGTCGCCCAACCACCCTTCCAGTCTTAAGCGGAGCAGGTAAAACTCCAGGCTGTCCCAGATTCTTATAAGAGATCACTCCCTAAATTCAAACTAAGGACCTGAAGATCAAATCTTGAACCCTACACCACTAAACCACTCCCATTTGTTCCATATATTGCACACATAGATAACCAAATTCATTCCTAGATGCACTACACCTCCACCCAATAAGGACAAAGTTCAAATGAAGAGTGAATTAATGAGAAGCTTATGAAGAGTTAAGGATTAAGGAGAAGCTTAGGAATGACTTAATTAGAAATTTAGTAGATATAGATATAGATAAAAATAAAAATAAAAATAATAATATTAAAATAATAATAATAATAATAATATAATAATAATAATAATAATAATAATAATAATAATAATAATAATAATAATAATAATAATAATAACAATGATGCTAATGACGCGATATGTTATACATTTTAGGAGCGAAATAATGGATTAGGATATTGTTTGGAAATTCTCATAGAGGTAAGTAATTTTCCAACTGTACTACAGGACTAATGTAGGCCCTTTGAGTGGTATGTTTGATGTGATTGTTGAACGGTGTTGAAATCGATTAAGGTTGTTATGTTTATATAATGTATTGTAAATAATGTGATGGTTGTTTCCTGTTACTGAACATACAGTTCAATTTTATTCAATCGTTCACATCATGTATAATGTATAAGCTATTTGGGTAACGACATGTGAAACGTCATGGTTTTGATTTTTTTGGAAACGGTTAAAATGGATCTTGACGCGGGGCTTGGTGGTAAAGGATTATCTATAGTAATGGTTAATGTGTTTGAGGTAGAATATCAAAATTCTGACCGGTTACCCTATAGCGTGTACCGAGACCGAGGACCCATTAATTGGAAATGGTTTATCAATTGATAAAGGTTTATGTTTAAATCAAAATTTTCAACAAGTTATATTTTAAAATGATCATTTTTGCATACAAGCAAGAAAATTTCTTGTTGAGCTTAGGCTCGCGTTGTCATATAGTGCGGGTGATCACCTTTTAGACGATTATGCCAATCTAGCGGTTGATGGTTGTACGGCGGATTTTGTGATGGTGACTCATGTGACAAGGAACCTTGTCTTCATAATTTGCAGTCTAGGGCCATTAGGATAATAAGTTTTTGGGATGGATAAGTTTCTGAAGATCTAGTTTGTTACTTTAGATCAGGGCATTACAATAATACTTTTTCCTAATGACTGTAGCAGCTAGTGTCCATCGTCCCTGAGCTTTTCCTCTTCGTGCATAACCAAAATACTTGCAAAACTAGAACCGAGAGAAGTAAGTAGTATGAACATGTAATGCCCCGGTCAGTTCGGTCATATTCGCTATAGTGAATCATCATGCATGACATGTAAGAATTCATAAAATAATATAAAAATAGTTTCACACCTTAGGAATCTCGTCCAGAGGTCCCGAACAAAGTTTCATATTTAGCACCTTTACTATTCATCTGAGTTAACAGATAGCTTTTCCATTTTTAAACGCTAACCTTTTCATACTATCTCCAATTTTTATGAGTTTTATATTTTTTGAAAGCTAAAACAGAGTCCTACAACTTTAGTGTTGGATATTGTCCTAAATTCAAATCAGAACCAAGTCAAAAATTACCGTTTCCCTGACTACTACCGTAAATTTCGTGGCTGCCTCATGATTTTGCCACTTGACATCATTTTAACCATTTATTTCCCAACAAAAATCAACCCCAAGTATAAATACTCTTACTATTCATTCTTCCCTTCAAAACATGAAGAAAAAAATGTTAAAGAAACAACATGAAAGCTCTCAATTGTTTCTTCATCTCTATGCTATTTTGGAGTAAATGGTGATGATTTCCAAGTCACATTCCATGCAAGTAAGCTTCTTTTTCTTCTTCCTTCCTCTAATCTTGAGTTTATGGAGAACCCTAGAATTTTTTTTTATATTTTAGCTTCAAAAGTGTTGCTAGCATACATATTTAAGTATTTCATGATAGCATCGAGCATGGATTTAGCTTCTTTTTGTAAATGCCCAATTTTTTCCCAAGGATATGGATTGGCCGAAACTATTATGGTTCTTAGGGGGAGTTTTTTTGTTTCTTTGATGATAATTTATGGTGAAGCATGCATTAGGAAATGTTTGATATGAGTTTATTTTGGTTTAATTTGAAAATCTAAAGTTTCATTTTCTTGTGCATTGGCCGAATAATAACTTAGTAGGGGGGGGACTATTTTGGGTTATCTGAAAAATGAATGATGATGGTGGTTAAGGTGTTTGAGTGATATTTTAAGCATTTGAAGTGTTAAGTGTGGATGAGAACTTCAAGTTTTTACTTTTTTCCCTCATGGCCGAATTTTATAGCTTATTGGGAGTTGATTTTGTGAATTGTTTGGATGATGAAATGTTATGGGATATGTTTTTGTAGGCATATACCAACTTGAGTTGAGTTGTTGGATGGAAATTTTAAAGTTTGGTTTTCCCATTATGGCACAAATGTTATATGTAAGTTTAGGGGGAAATACATTTTGTGATTTGTTTAAGTTATTGGTTTATATCTCTGAGTGTATTATATCATGTGAAGTATTCAATTGAGATGAAATTCCAAGATTTAAATCCTTAGCACTTGGTCATATATGTGTAGGCTAGTTGAGAGCATTTTTTTTTTGGTGATTTAAACTTAAAAGAGTGTTTTGATTTAAGTTTTATTACAATGTGGTAAAACTTTTCAAGTTGTAAATTAATAACTTTACTAATTATTTATGTTAAGTATAAGTTATTTGTTGGAATGTTAAAATTTGGTTAAACTTGATGTTTAGTTTATTTAAAAGTGTATTATGGATAATGATGTTTATATGTTACAGTTTGTTGCATTTATGCATAGTGTGTGCTGAGAATTTTCAAAGCTCGTAAACTAGTTCTTATAGCAATATGTAATTCCTTTATTAGTCATGGAAATCAAATTTTTATGTGTATGTTTTGATGAACATTATGTTTATAAAGCTTGTTTTGATTTAGTGATTCATGAAGCGTATTAGTAAGGTTCGATCAAATGGTTTGTTGATTAATATCTGTTGCTAACTTGTGATGTGTGAAACATGATAAATAATATGAGTCTCAATTAAATAAAATTAAGCTAAGCTTGATATATTGTGATGAGTATTGATAATGTAAATGTATTTGAGTGTGAAAGTTATAGTTTGCGTCAAGTTAGAGTCTTGGGTAAGAATGATGAGATAATGGGCATCTCAGGCCAAATTGGGCATTTCATAGACAAACAGTTTGGACATTTCAAGTACCTACATCGACTATGTCGAAAAGTCCTATCAGTATTAGCATTAGCATGTCTAGATGCATTAATAGCTTAGCTAAGTTAAACAGTATGTTTATGTTGGGGTTGGTGCTCAGAGGGCCAATTCCCGTTTGTATTTCCTTGAAAATACTTTTGTAAACGTTTTATTATGAATAAAATGAGCAGTTTCTATAATATAATATATCTTCTTATATGGTAAAGACGTAATAGACCTTAGGATGATTACTCATGATAATGTTACAAAAGCATCGCAACTGACATTGAGTTGTATCATGCGTTATCATTCTCAGACTGTTCTTGGTCAAGGTTTACACTACTTGGTCAGTAAAGTAAACCCGTTGAGACCGGTACATGTCATATACTGGAATATATGATTCCAATGGTTTCTCAAAGAACCATGAGTCTTGGAGACTCGTATAGACGTGTAGGTGTTTATAGAGGATAAACACCGAACGACTCACCGAAGATTCTTAATGGATGGTACACCAACATCAATAAGAATCTTCTCGGGTAGAGTAGCATTTGTGATTCTTCGACTTGAGATGCCACTGTGGGCACATGAGACATCTTCTAAACTTGTATGGCAGTCACGTCACCGATCTATTTAGATCAGACCTCCGCCTTTTCGTTGGGTGTAGATAGATCCGCAAGGTGTCCTGTGTGTGCCGAGATAGGATCCGTCAATTCTGTGTACAGAGCATATGTAGTCCATATATAATTAGCAATCAGATAAAAACCATGGGCCCATGGTACATTTTAGAAGTCAGATCTAAATGTTCTTTTTGAGATTGCTAATAGAGACGGCGACAAGATAATCCCCATAGAGATTTGACGTTTACATCTATATCTTTGGGATATATCTGGATACTTGTGACGGAGGAATTATACATATGACATGACCTCGACCTGAATGATTCAGCGAGATTATCCGCGGTCGTCATAATTTACAGGTGGGTAAATTATGGACACGAAATTAGATTTCGTGACGGATATGCCTAAATCTAGAGAGTCTCACTAATGAAATATACTCTAGAGCACTAGGGCAACATTTATAAATAATATTGATAAGTCGTTTAAAGGTTAAACGAAAAATACATGTGAAGGGACCCAATAGTCATTTCCTAATTTTTGTGTATTTGCATTTAATGTTAGATTTTATCAAATACACATTAATTAATTGTCAAATTGAGATATTTGACTAATATCATAAATATATATGTATTTGATATTTAATGTAAATATAATACATATATTTAATATATTTGTATTTAAATAATTATTTAATTGTTAAATAATTAAATTAATTAAAAATATAAATATCCTAATTATGATATTTATTTTAATGACTTAGTTACAATTGTTGACTTGCTTTATTTCATTAAAGTGTTGATGATTACAAATGCAAGTTGACAAGTTGTAAATTAAATGAAACAAAAATGAAAATATCTAGATATTATGCTTTACAATTTTCGGCCAAGGCAAAGATTTTAGGTATATATTGTTTGTTTCATTTTTTAGGGTTTCATAATTTTCAAACGCACAAAATAAATATAAAAGAAGTTGAGAGAGAAGCTTGGAGACTTAAAGAAAAAAGCTTGAAAATCTTTAGTTTTTGTAAGCATTTCTTCAAAGCCTTCAACATGGAAATTATTTCTAACATGCTTGGCATCATTTTATGTTGCTTTAATGTTCTCTCTTTTCTTATAGTTTGTGTTTATTTGTTTGAGAACTTGGATGGAAGATTGATGCATGTAAGTAAGCTTAAACTTGTTTTAAAAGCTTACTTTTGATTCTTTAAAAATCAAAGTTGTCATTCTAGAGTTAGTAGTGAGGCTTGTTTGGTGAAGTATTGAATAAATTAAAGTGTTGGATTTTGAAGATTTGGTTAAATTGGACAATTTGATGAAATTGAAAAATTAGGGTTCATAACCTACTCCAAATTTGGGGCTTTTCATATATGTGATGTATTATGGAGTGTATATGATGCATGTAAATTTTTGTGTTGATTGGATTTGATCTTGGCATGTTTTGAAGTAAAATTTTCACACCAAAGAGAAAGCAATCGGCAATGTGAAGAGAAAAGAGAGAGTGAATAGTGTGAGTTGTTTTCCAAAAACTTGGTTGTAGTGTGTGTTTAATTCAATTTAATAAAGCCAACTATTTCCATCAACTATTGACATTTGATGTAAGTCATGTGGTCCCACTACATTTAAAATTCAAAATTTGTGTTGGCTTCTTCAACACACAACTTGACAATTTTATCGGGTTCGTTTAATTCCGATTAAATAAATTTATTGTCGCGACATAATTAAATCCAATTTAATTAAATAATTACGCTTTGCAAAATTATTACGATAGTCGCTTTCGAATTAATTCTAAATTAATTCGTTCGCCCGAATTAAAATCCAATTTTAATTTCGTAGTGAAATCCGATTTCAATTAATATATCCGATATATTATTTTAGCCACAAATAAATAAATTAAATAGAAAAATCCAATTTAACTAGTAAATTTATTTTATCGATTAATTCTAAATTAATCGCGTTCTCTATTCTATACGAAGTTAATCTCAGATTAATTCTTGCCGCAATTAATCTCAGTTTAAATTTCTCTCTCATAATTAATCCCACATTAATTCTATATGAATTAAATGTCATTAGTGAATCTTTGGGAAGTGATCCAAGAGATTCATGGATATGTTGGAAATAAATACGGTTATCGAACTATCCGAACACGTGCGTACCCCGTACCATGTTCTCACCGATTTACAAGACATGGCTAGCTTCTAGCAAAGCACAGTGTCTACCCAATTCTCCATAAATATTCACCGAGGAATATAATCTGTATCAGGCATAATAATACTAATATTATGTAATGCGTAATACAATCCAATATCGGATGTCACATGTTAGTCATAGGGCTGACTCTGTGTCTGCCCCATACGGCATAAATAAATCTCTATCGGCTACACCCTCACAGCAGAGGCCCGGTCTCGGATGTAGTCACTGAAAAATATTCACAAACCGTATTGACAAGGCGAACCAAGAAACAAGCAAATACCAGTTACTTTAAAACCTTATTAAGCGAGGATATTTCATAAAGTGTCATATACTTTAAATTTAATCAAATTAAATGAAAGCATGCATGTATCAAGTAAAGAAAAGAACAAACATTAGATTTAAAAGGCTAATCATATCAGGGGCCTAGGATCATACTCGCTCTGATACCATTTTGTTGGGGTTTTATGGGGGGGTATCGGTAACGCAGCGGAATCGCGGAAAATCAAAATTTTCCAATTTCAAAAAATTTTCTCGGATCAATTAAATAAAATTATTTATTTAATTATCCAATTATCAAATCTAAAAAATTACACAAGAAATCATATTCTTGGTAATTATCGAATTACCCCATAACTTTACAAATTTATCATTTTAGTCCTAAAATTTTCAAATACAATTTTGGATGATTCTAAATCACTTCTAAAATATTTTTCAACACATCCAATGCATCAAAATCGGATTTGTAACAAATACCTAATTTTAGAGCTAATTGCCGAGAGGTCCCCCATTTTCGAATTAATTGCAATTTGGTCCCTTTTGTTCAAAACATACTAAGATCAAATCCAATAAACCCAAAAATTTACATGCATCATATTCATACCATAATACATCTCATATATGAAAAGTCCCAAATTTGGAGCGGGTTAAGAACCCTAATTTTACAATTTCATCAAATTGACGAATTTCACCAAATTTATAAAATCCAACACTTTAATCCATTCAATACTTCACCAATCTAGCCTCACCACTTTGAAATAACTCTAGAACAATTCTAGGTCACCAAGGAGTGGCTTACTAACTCTAGAATGGCAACTTTGATTTTCAAAGAATCAAAAGTAAGCCTTTGAAACCATTTCAAGGTTACTTACATACATGAATCTTTCATCCAAGTTCTCAAACAAATAAACACAAACCATAAGAAAAGAGAGAACATCCAAGCAACACAAAATGATGCTAAGCATGTTAGAAACAATTTCCATGTTAAAGACTTAAAGAAAATACTTACAAAAACAAGTTTTTGCAAGACTTTTTCCTTTTGTCCTTCAAGCTTGCTCTCAACTTCTTTTGTATTATTTTTGTGTGTTTGAAACTTGTTAAACCCTAAAAAATGAAACAAACAATATATACCCCTCATATTTGGCCTTGGCCGAAACAAGGCATAAAGGAAAATATCATGATATATTTTTATTTGTTTCATTAAAGCTTTGTCAACTTGTTTACTTGAATCATTACAACTTTAATAACCTTTTAACAAGTCAACAAAAGCAACTTAAGCCATTAAATAAAATTCATAACCTTAGATATTTATATTTTTAATTAATTTAATTATTTAATAATTAAATAATTATTTAAATACAAATATATTAAATATATGTATTATATTTACATTAAATATCAAATACATATCAAATATCTTAATTTGACAATTAATTAATGTGTATTTGATAAAATCTAACATTAAATGCAAATACACAAAAATTAGGAAATGACTATTAGGTCCCATCGCATGTATTTTTTGTTTAACCTTTAAACGACTTATAAATAATCAGTATTATTTATAAATGTTGCCCTAGTGCTCTACAAGTATATTTCATTAGTGAGACTCTTTAGATTCAGGTATATCTGTCACAAAATCTAATTGCGTGTCCATAATTTACCCACCCGTTAATTATGACGACCACAGATAAACTAGTTGAATCATACAGGTCAATATCATTGCATACGTATAATCCCTCCGTCACAGGTATCCGGATAATCCCAGAGATATAGATGTAAAAGTCAAATCTCTATAGGTATTATCCCGTCGACGTATCTATTAGCAATCTCTAAATAACATTCGGAACTTACTTCCAAAGTATACTGTGGCCACATATTTAACAGACTGCTAATTATATATGGACTATCTATGCTCTGTACACAGAACTGACGGATCCTATCTTGATACATACAGGATATCCTGAGGATCGCTCCACACCCAACGAACAAGCGGAAGGTCTGATCTAAATAGATCGGTTACGTGACTGCCATCTAAGTGTGGAAGATGTCTCATACATCCACAGTGGTATCTCAAGTCGAAGGACCACTATGCTACTTAACCCGAGAAGATTCTTATTGACGTTTGTGTACCATCCATTAAGAATCTTCGGTGAGCCGTTCAATATTTATCCACTATAAACACCTACACGTCTATACGAGTCTCCCAAGACTCATGGTTCATTGGGATAAACCATCGGACCAAGTCTCGATATACGACATGTACTAGTCTCAACGGATTTGACTAACCGACCCGTGTTAGTAAATCTTGGCCATGAACTATGTTTGATAATATACATTTAGCAGTGACACTTCCCAATGTCAATTACAAACTAACTTTGTAATGTGTACTGCATTATATATTATTGGGCCTTTGTCTAATATATACATATCACTAAACCACATTTAGTTTCAATCTAATAGTAATTAGATCGAATACGTATATAAAAACAAAAGGTGTAACCATTAAGTAAGTAATATTATGGAAAAATGGGATGTTCGTATTTATGAATCAGACATAAATACGGTCCGGATTGGCGCTCTGAGCACCAACCCCAATAATTTCTCCCACTTGCTCTTGTGCCAATCCACGGTATCATATACACATCTCAATGTGTATCGCATACACATAGCCCTCAAAAGCTCACCTAGCACTTAAGAGGTAGGCAACAAGAAGCAGGTCCGCTAAAACATAATGATTTTGTCAAACAAACCCAATTGTTTCCTATAGCCAGCATCTTTCATATTTTGAAGAATCTAAATTATACATTAATATGACTCTGATGCTACATCAGTATTGTGCTATAGATACTGAGTTGTCCAAGTATTTAGGGATCAAATCCAAAATACTATGCGGACAACCGCAAGCACAACACCAATATAAAACTTATAATTTATAAGGTCACTATGCAACTTCATAAGTCAATACTTCATAAGTTGCATCAAATTCCACTGAAAAAGTAGAATGATCGTGACACTCCCACTGCATCTTTTGTGACTCTTTATGATGTAGATTGTCTAACGTCATAATTAGTGTCAAAACTAATATGACCCTAATGGTTGCAGACTGTATTCTCCATGAATTAGAAACTCGTTCTTAATATCTCAAAGATCACAAAGAACGTGTTTTAAAATCCATCCTATGGTCTATAGGGTATCAAAATAACTCATAACAATTATGATTAAATCGATATCTTTAATCGCACATAATAAAGTATTCATTATGTCATCATCAAATGATACATAAAATTGATTAGACATTCTAATCAATATTTCTTTCGAAAAAGGAATCATCCTTTACGAAAGATGAATACTATATATAAGACACACATTAACTGTCAAACAGTTATACTAACTGTCATACATATACCTTTGTTGTGTCTTTTATTAGATTATATCTAATGCATGACTAATAGGAGTATCTCACAAGTCTCATAGTCTTATATCTTATATATAAAACTTTATATCCTATATAATAGAAACTACTCCCACTACTTTCACGGAGTAAAGAAGATTTAGGTAAATCTTTTACCTTACAAACATCTCATTATTACTATAATAATGATAATGTTGTTAGGATATATAACACTAGAAAGTAATTTGTACACTCCCACTAACCCTTTTATCATATATGTATTTTCTATACTTTGATAAATTCAGACAATCTGACCGATATCAAATACAGAGAACAAAGATTTCCGGAAGACTTATCCGAGTCTACAATAGGCTCTATAAGCTAGTACACTAAACTACGATTTCATTAGAATACAAACTCTAGGACCATTCCAGAATGAACTCTTCAAACAAAGAAGTCACAACTGATCTCTTATCTGAATAAGTCATTCAAAAAATGCCACTTTGCATTCTTTAGCTAAAATGTACAGTTTAATATGAACATTAACCAATATATCTTTAATTGTTCAATTAGCATGACTAGAGATAAGTTTTCTCAGAATCTACAATAGATTGCTGAGTATAACTTTTCTCACTGTCATACTGTAAAGGTCAAACCTTTAATAAGCTCACACTGCTTTCGCTGCGCAAATAATTAGCACATATCATGAACTAATTCATAATGAAAGATTAATCAAGTTCAAAACTTGATCGTAGTAAGCTATGAACAATCTTAGATGTATAGTTCAATGATGAGCTTCCAGAATCGATAACAAATATCGTTTCCATTATAAGTTATAGGATAATTTTCTTCGGTAAGAAAACACAGAACCATTAAGTATCAAATACTCGTAAATGAGACTGATATCCTTTTAGACTTATATAGAAGATGTATAAGGGTTGTTTCATCTAATTAATTACGTAGTTCCATTTATAATTTATCATTCTCACATTTGACTTCAATAAGTAAAGTATTTTCTACAATAATTAACATCCGATGTTACACACCAAGTAATAAAAAAATTTTATTACTTAGGATCATAGGAAAGATATTCTATCAAATAGAATACTATATTGATAAACTTTTACTTATACCTCCAAGGTGTAAGTAATTTCCATTATATAACTATTATATAAAAGAAAAATTCAAATCTCAAACTTTTCAAGATTCGAATTTTCTTCCTATACATATCATATATATAACTGTAGAAATTAATGGAACATTAATTAAAGAGATGAATTAGTGTTAATGGAGCATAACCCCAAGAGTATTGAAAACTAATTCGGTAACATTCAATATCGAACGAATCAAATCATATAAGATTCGATTACTCCTACTACTCAATTCCATCAAGATGGAATCGTGGAAGAATAATATTGAATAAGAATCATATTCACTGAATAACCTTAGAACTAATTGCTTTAAATTCATACGTTTGATTGTATCAAAGATCTTTGAACAGTTCAAAGACATGTAATGAATTTTGAGGATAGAGTTCTTTAAAAACTTTAGATTGAATATATTTGAACAAGTCAAAAAAGTTCAATCTACGTTTCATCAGAACAGATTGAAAGTTCTTGATCATTTCAAGACGTTCAATATGTGTTCTTTCAGAAACACGTAACTAAGTTATGACAATTCATAAACTAAGTTACGAAGTAAAGAAAACTACCTTAAGCAATTACAATTCATTAAACTACATACATCCAATGTATCAGTTTAATAAATTTGGTGGTCCAATGACAAATCATTGGTTAAACGAGATTTAATCACCTTCCCGAATACAATATTCGTTAAATGGATAAGGATATGTGGTGTGATCTCGTATCAAACCATCCTTTACCATACGGAATAAGCATCTAATGTTTAAGTGATTAAACTCATAAAGCACCGTTCTAAATTATTTACTTTACCGAATAATTTTTCTTAATGTTTATCTCTACGTCAATGACACTACTAGTTGTATTTAAAATATATAACAATTGTTTATAAAGAACAAGTAATTATCCAATAGTCGCGAGTTCCGATATCAAATATCAGAATAATTGTTAACTAATATTTTAAATAACTAGACGGGAGATCTGGTATCCTATGCCTATAGTTGTAGTATTGTGAAAATAGATATTTTATATACACAACTATACGCCTCTCATTTCCTTAGCTTTACTATTTGCATTCAACTATTCACAACAATTGCAAATAACTTATTAGCAAATTGTGTCAGACACATTGCCTCTAAAGGTCATTAAAGGTAAGAAACATCATTACTAGATAAACAAATACCTAATGGGGCTTTCTTAATGCCATTCAAAAATCTCGAGACATGAAGTAATTCACAATTCTTACTGCATAAGAAACTATTCTCTCTAAAGTATTATATCCTAAAAGGAATATCTATCTAGATTATCTTTCAAGACTTATAAACTAAGTCATTAACCATCTTGATTTTTCAAGAAAATCGGAACAAAAGTTCCCGATGGTTTAGAACAATCTAATAATATCCTAGTCTAATAGTATCTAGAACCTATTCTAGAATAACTGCAACCAAGAATCTAGTCAGATAACATATCATAATATGTGTGCAGTAAATAAAAGTTCAATTCTATATAAACAATAGAATAAGGAAACAAACAAGCGGCAATTTCCATAATAATACACACTGCCTAAGTTATGGAATATTTTAAACTTAGCAGTGCCTCCTGAAAGTACCTACAAGCACTAGCGACAGACAATCTCTATACCCAAGAGGGGGGTGAATTGGGTTATCGCTATAAATGCGGAAATATAAAATCTTTGCCGATTTTAAGCTCTTATTACCAAATAGGAGTTTTAGGTCAATTTTCTCTTGTAAATAAATATCCTATATGCAAGTTTCTAATCAATAAATATAAGCATAAGTAAACTTGCAAATGTATAAAAGAGTAGGGAAAGAGAGATACGACACCGCGATTTATAGTGGTTCGGCCAAACGTGCCTACGTCCACTCCCCCAAGCCTCGCTTGAAGATTTCCACTAAAATCGAGTTTTCCGTGGTTGACTCGTAACCAAGAGTTTTTCGCCAAGGCACACTCCGAACCTTTTACAAGTTTGAGTTTTATACGTAGGTGCACTCACAACCTTTACAAATTACCCAAACGATGGGATTTCACAAACCGCAAGTGTTTTTGATATGAAAGATTTAAAACACACTTGGGCACTCACAAATAATGAGAAGATTGTGTGAGAGCAAACCTAAGTGTTCTAAGCTCACTAAATGATATGGAAGATGTGTGTGTGAGCTTGGATGAGTGTTTATGAATATGAAGGTGTATGACACTCTTTGTTTGTCTTAGAGAATGTATATGAAGGTTTTCTAGATCTCTAACCTAAGGCAAAAGAGTTGGGGTTCTATTTATAACAAAATGCAAAGCTTTCCCCAACTTACAGCGAGACCGGCGAGAACACCAGCGAGGGTACCGGCATGCCGGTCTAGGGTTCCAACGGCTACATAACGTTCGAAAAACTAGCCGTTGGACCGGCGAGCAAATCGGTATAAAGACCGGTAAGTAGTGTGCCGGTTTCAGAGAGCATGAATTATATGCCAATACCGGTATGGAGACCGGCTAGGATACCGGTTCCAGTAGGCATGCGAAACAGGGGAAGGCCGGCGAGAAGACCGGTAAGGGTACCGGTAAGGTACATGCCGGTTCCAGAGAGCTTCCCTAAATACTAAAATGCAGATTTGAAGGTTTTAATGCATTTCGTACATGCCCCTAATGCATCTAAGTGAATGTGCATGATTCCTATGAGCTTAGGCACTTGAATATTACAATTCACATTATAATTAAATCCTAAGCTAAGACTTTTGCAATATAATCTTCAATTTGCCGCAAGTCTTCACATTCTCGCTCTTCACCTCATATGCTTCGACACTTTTTTTATAGCTTCGTGTTTGCACGTCGAAGTCGTCGATTGCGTTGACGTCATCAAAATCCAATTACGCAACCAAGTCGCCAACAATCTCCCCCTTTTTGATGATGGCAACCCTTTAAAACTTGTTGATACTTGTGAGCTTCTTGGAGTCCAAATTTGACAATTTGCTCCCTTAATGCATTAGATCCCCCTCAATGTGTGATTGTCTTCAAAATAGCTCTATAAGACTTAGACAAACACATTAGTACATTTACTCCCCCTTAATCCAAGGGTGAGGGTAAAATAAGTTTTAATCTCATTCTAATGATTTCTCCCCCTTTGACATAATCAAAAAGTGGAGAAGCAAAATTTAAATCTAAATGAGATACCAATAGATGTGCGAAAAAAAAAGATACCTAAATTAAAAAATATGCACATTTGACATTTCCCCCTTTTTGCCATGAAAAGTCAAAATTCATGCATAACATAGTATTTTTCAAAAGATAGATTCTCATGAATACCATTTACAATCTAAGAGCATCTTAATCATGATTTCTCCCCAAATTTGATACCAATTAAAAATATATCAATAAATCCATTTGAATATCAAATCACTTTTAAGCATTCTTTCAAAATGAGTCATTATATATCATGATACCAATTAAAAACAATGACTTCAATGCATTTTAATGATTGTCTTCTCATGAATATCTTACCAATTACAAAACAATCAAAATCCATGCTTTTCATGATTATTCAATTATGTTCATATACATACATTTCATGAAATTCATCTAAGATTATGCCAATTTACATGCATTTCATTTTCAACCAATTAGTTCATATGGCAAGGCATATTCAATCAAGTGATCACATATATTGTATTTAACTCAATAAATTTCATGTGATACCAATTGAAATAGAATATGGGTTTAAATATATGATTAAGGCACTTAGTGATATCAAATGAAAATCGATACCAATAGAAGTTTGAATACTTGCCTAATTATTTTGTATGCTTCAAAACATTTATATCAATTTGAAATATGCATACATATATAATTTAGAGGAAACGGTACCAATGTTTCCGTGAGTACGGAGTTTACTTTTACCGTTGCGATTCCTCATTTTCTTGAGCCTTTGGGATCAATTTTGCAATACTTTAAAGATCCATTCCCAAAGCTCCCCCTACAAATTTATTAATGAAACTTTGGTACCCAAACTTTCTTGGGTCCATTGGGGTTAGTTTTGATTCCTTGAGGAATCCATGCATTCAAAAATTTTATGTCCTTTTTCATTGCAAGCATGACATGTGACATTTTCATTTACAACATTCTTAGCATGAGAATCGGATGCCTTAACAAAATAATTCTTCAAAAATTTTCTTTTAATGTAAGACCTATATCCTAATCCTTCTCTTTTAAAAGCACATTTTTGGGATCCAATAAGCATATTAAAATTTTTATGTCCCAATGTGAATTTGCTAAATAAGTTTTGCAAATCTATAACCTTAGTGTTTAATAAAACATTTTCATTCAATATAGATTCAAAATCGCATGTCTTAGAGCTAGATGACATATTTGATATGGCATTTTCAAGTTCTAACTTTTTCAATTTTAAGCATGCATTTTCATCATTTAGGCATGCAATTTCTTTTTCATGTTTAGCCTTTAAGCAAATCATATCATTATCTAAAACATGAATTTTATCCATATTAGTTACATGTTCAATTTTAAGTGTAGCATGCTCATTTTTGATCAATTTCAATTTCTTTTTAAGCATATCACATAATTCTTTTAAGCTATTAAAAGCATCAAGTAAATCATTATAATCTTGAGAATTGTGTACCTCTTCTTCTTCGCTTTCTCCTTCAATTTCAAAGCGAATGTCCTCATCCGTGATAGCCATGAGTGCTAGATTTGTTCTTTCTTGGATCTCTTCTTCTTCCTCGGATGAGCTGGAGTCGCTGTCACTCCAAGTTGAAGTTGCTTTCATCGCCCTTTTCTTCGATTTTCCTCTCATTTTCCTCAATGGGCAATCCATAGCTATATGACCCGGTTTGTTGCATTCATAACAAACAATTTTCTTGTTCTTCCACGGCCATTTTTCTTCTTTCTTTTCATCCGTCTTTGATTTTCCCTTTTGTTTTACGGATTTAAGTAGTTTCTTGAAGCTCTTATTTATTTGAGCCAACTCATCATCACTATCCTCTTCTTCACTTGAGCTTGAGTCGTCTCTTTTTCTCGCTTTTAAGGCCAAAGACTTCCTTGTCCTTTTCTCATCTTCCTCTTTTTTGTCCATTTTGATTTCCATTTCATACTCAAGCAATTTTCTGACTAAATCGTCCATCTTCAATGTGTTTATGTCGTTTGCTTCTTTAATGGAGGAGGTATAACTTCTAAACTCTTTCGGGAGAGATCTTAAAATTTTCTTCACTTGATCCGATGTCCCGATGACTTTTCCCAAGGCTCCCAAATGGTTGATGATGATTGTAAACCTTGAAATCATGTGATCGATTTCTTCCCCGGATTCCATCTTGAAGTTGTCTAATTCGCACATAAACCGGTTGATCTTTGATTCCTTTACTTGGCTTGTGCCCTCATTGACCACTTCTAATGACTTCCACAAATCATAAGCATTTCCACACTCCGGAAGTTTGTTCACTTGATCCCGATCAATGGCACATAGGAGTTGGTTGAGTGCTCTAACATTTTGTGAGGCTATTTTTACATCCTCATTATCCCATTCCAAATTTGGCTTTGGAATATCAACCCCGTTGCTATCCTTCTTTGTTGGCATTTTTGCACCCCGTGTGATAATCAAATAGGATTGCGAATCATTGGCTAGGAGATAATTTAGCATTCTCATCTTCCAATAATTATAGTCCGTTCCGGTGTAAAACGGTGGTCTAGTTGTTGAGAATCCCTCGGCAAGATTTGAAGAGTTGCTTGTAGAAGCCATGATCTATTCTCGGACGGTCAAGTCTTTCTTGAGAATACCTCGCTCTGATACCAATTGAAAGTACCTACAAGCACTAGCGACAGACAATCTCTATACCCAAGAGGGGGGTGAATTGGGTTATCCCTATAAATGCGGAAATATAAAATCTTTGCCGATTTTAAGCTCTTATTACCAAATAGGAGTTTTAGGTCAATTTTCTCTTGTAAATAAATATCCTATATGCAAGTTTCTAATCAATAAATATAAGCATAAGTAAACTTGCAAATGTATAAAAGAGTAGGGAAAGAGAGATACGACACCGCGATTTATAGTGGTTCGGCCAAACGTGCCTACGTCCACTCCCCCAAGCCTCGCTTGAAGATTTCCACTAAAATCGAGTTTTTCGTGGTTGACTCGTAACCAAGAGTTTTCCGCCAAGGCACACTCCGAACCTTTTACAAGTTTGAGTTTTATACGTAGGTGCACTCACAACCTTTACAAATTACCCAAACGATGGGATTTCACAAACCGCAAGTGTTTTTGATATGAAAGATTTAAAACACACTTGGGCACTCACAAATAATGAGAAGATTATGTGAGAGCAAACCCAAGTGTTCTAAGCTCACTAAATGATATGGAAGATGTGTGTGTGAGCTTGGATGAGTGTTTATGAATATGAAGGTGTATGACACTATTTGTTTGCCTTAGAGAATGTATATGAAGGTTTTCTAGATCTCTAACCTAAGGCAAAGGAGTTGGGGTTCTATTTATAACAAAATGCAAAGCTTTCCCCAACTTACAGCGAGACCGGCGAGAACACCGGTGAGGGTACCGACATGCTGGTCTAGGGTTCAACCGGCTACATAACGTTCGAAAAACTAGCCGTTGGACCGGCAAGTAGTATGCCGGTTCCAGAGAGCATGAATTATATGCCAATACCGGCATGGAGACCGGCTAGGATACCGGCGAGGTGTGGCCCGGTTCCAGTAGGCATGCGAAACAGGGGAAGGCCGGCGAGAAGACCGGTAAGGGTATCGGTAAGGTACATGCCGGTTCCAGAGAGCTTCCCTAAATACTAAAATGCAGATTTGAAGGTTTTAATGCATTTCGTACATGCCCCTAATGCATCTAAGTGAATGTGCATGATTCCTATGAGCTTAGGCACTTGAATATTACAATTCACATTATAATTAAATCCTAAGCTAAGACTTTTGCAATATAATCTTCAATTTGCCGCAAGTCTTCACATTCTCGCTCATCACCTCATATGTTTCGACACTTTTTTTATAGCTTCGTGTTTGCACGTCGAAGTCGTCGATTGCGTTGACGTGATCAAAATCCAATTACGCGACCAAGTCGCCAACACCTCCCACTATATTTCGACTCACAGCAGAGACACGGTCTCCCCTACGTATATTCACAGGTAAACAACTCATTGTCAATCACACTCGTTGTGACTCTTGGGTTTCCGGTCCTGGTCGTTTCTCGTTGTCGCTGCTAAGGCAGGCCCACAAGGAGACGCACCCAGGTTAAACTCGTCAATGATAAACTCAAGTTACTTGCGTAACCTTGACAGTTAGGGCACGTTCAGGATTCTACTTTCGCTTGCATTTTTCTAGTATCTTATATACATTCGGCATAAATAAATCTCTATCGGCTACACCCTCACAGCAGAGGCATGGTCTCGGATGTAGTCACGGAAAAATATTCATAAACCGTATTGACAAGGCGAACCAAGAAACAAGTATTCCAAATACCAGTTACTTTAAAACTTTATTAAGCGGGGATATTCCATAAAGCGTTATACACTTTAAATTTAATCAAATTAAATGAAAGCATGCATGTATCAAGTATAGAAAAGAACAAACATTAGATTTAAAGGGCTAATCATATCAGGGGCCTAGGATCAGACTCGCTCTGATACCATTTTTGTTAGGGTTTTATGGGGGGTATCGGTAACGCAGCGGAATCGCGGAAAATAAAAAATTTCCAATTTCAAAACTTTTCTCGGATCAATTAAATAAACTTATTTATTTAATTATCCAATTATCAAATTCCGAAAAATTACACAAGAAATCATATTTCTTGGTAATTACTGAATTACCCCATAACTTTGAAAATTTATCATTTTAGTCCTAAAATTGTCAAATACAATTTTGGATGATTCTAAAGCACTTCTAAAATGTTATTCAACACATCCAATGCATCAAAATCAGATTTTCAATAAATCCCTAATTTTAGAGCTAATTGCCGAGAGGTCCCCCATTTTTGAATTAATTGCAATTTAATCCATTTTGTTCAAAACATGCTAAGATCAAATCCAATCAACCTAAAAATTTACATGGATCATATTCATACCATAATACATCACGTATATTAAAAACCCCAAATTTAGAGTGGGTTAAGAACCCTAATTTTACAATTTCATCAAATTGACCAATTTCACCAAATTTACAAAATACAACACTTTAATCCATTCAATACTTCACCAATATAGCCTCATCACTTTGAAACAACTCTAGAAAAATTCTAGGTCACCAAGGAGTGGCTTACTAACTCTAGAATGACAACTTTGATTTTCAAAGAATCAAAAGTAAGCCTTTGAAACCATTTCAAGGTTACTTACATACATGAATATTTCATCCATGTTCTCAAACAAATAAACATAAACCATAAGAAACGAGAGAACATCCAAGCAACACAAAATGATGCTAAGCATGTTAGAAATAATTTCCATGTTAAAGACTTAAAGAAAATACTTACAAAAACAAGTTTTTCCAAGACTTTTTCCTTTTGTCCTTCAAGCTTGCTCTCAACTTCTTTTGTGTTATTTTTGTGTGTTTGAAACTTGTTAAACCCTAAAAAATGAAACAAACAATATATACCCCTGGCCTTGGCCGAAACAAGGCATAAAGGAAAATATCATGATATATTTTTATTTGTTTCATTAAAGCTTTGTCAACTTGTTTACTTGAATCATTACAACTTTAATAACCTTTTAACAAGTCAACAAAAGCAACTCAAGCCATTAAATAAAATATCACAACCTTAGATATTTATATTTTTAATTAATTTAATTATTTAACAATTAAATAATTAAATAATTATTTAAATACAAATATATTAAATATATGTATTATATTTACATTAAATATCAAATACATATATATTTATGATATTAGTCAAATATCTTAATTTGACAATTAATTAATGTGTTTATGATAAAATCTAACATTAAATGCAAATACACAAAAATTAGGAAATGACTATTAGGTCTCATCGCATGTATTTTTCATTTAACCTTTAAACGACTTATAAATAATCAGTATTATTTATAAATGTTGCCCTAGTGCTGTTGTGATATTTTTATATCGTACCGCAAGTGTATGGTGTCAAGTTTTACTATAAATCAGTGAAAGAGTGTCGAACCCATAGGATTGCGTTAACTCGCACTAAGTACCACAATTGATAATCCTAAATTTATTTAGACGATATTTAATAAAGATTTATTTAAATAAATAAAATATAAAAATAATAGGATAGAAGGAACTAATACGATAGAGATTCTGGATCCTGATTTCACCTAACTGTCGCCTATGTATTTGTCATACCAATTAATCCTTGTTCAGTTATGTTGTTT
>SKCR01046431.1:0-31536 GCA_019454045.1 Zanthoxylum bungeanum
TGATACGAGGTATCGACTCCCTATTTTGGCAAGTGCCATGAGTCCGAAATGGATTCCATGTATAACAACTATGTTTGGATATTAGTTGATGTACCGCAAGGCATTATGCCTATTGGTACTGTAATCGTCTTCAAGGAAGACATACATGGATGGAAACATACCAACGTACAAAGCTAGGCTTGTGACGGAAAGGTATCGTTATCAACATTGTGTTGATTACGGTTCAACCTTTTACCTATTGCCATGGTAAATCCATTTGGATAATGCTTGCTGAGATACTGCATATTTCATTTATGAAATGTGTCAGTTAAAGATCAAAATCGCTTTCCTGAAAAGGAAACCGTTTGGAGGATGCTTACAACATCCTGACGATTTTGTATAACCGACAAACAAGGTTTGCGGGTTATTCGATCCATGTTTGGATTGGAGCAAGCATAAGGTTCTTGGAACTGTCGTTTTGAAATAATCATAATGGTTTATGATTTGACTCAAAACGAAATGATTCTTGTGTATATAAGGAGGTTAGTGGGAGAGCACTGATAATGAAATTCCCATAAAGCAATTGGTGAAAGCTTGGCTTTCATAGAAATTCTCCGTAGAATTATGGAGAGTAACAACCTTTATTCAAGGAATAAAGATCTACTGGGATAGATTTGGAGTTGTTAACACTCTCTGGGAAATTGTACATTTAAAATGTACTTGATATGGTGTCTCATACGCTTTGAGCATATGGAGTCATAATCAGGACAATCCAAGTGATAGTCACTGGATTGAAGTTAAGGACATCTATTAGTATCTTAGAGAACTAAAGATGTTGTCTTAAACTATGGAGAAGGAGAACTTGAAGTGACTGGGATCACTGCTGCAAGTTTCCAAACAGTTAAATACTGCAGTACTATAAAGTTTGAATAACGGGACAGTGAGCTGGAAATCTTCCGAGCAAGATACTGTTGCCGAATAAACAACAAATGCGGATTATTGCTGCAGCTGAGGCAGCAATAGAAGCCATTTGGGTCGATAATAAATCTAATTAGATTAGATATAGTTCTGTTAGCAGCTGAGCTAGGCGTCAGCACAGGCTAAGGAATTAAAGGTCTCATCGATGATCCAGATATATACTTCAATATCATCTGATTCGTTCGGATCATACATCGTGGCGATGTGATGATCGTATAAATCGCGTCAGACGATAATCATGCAAATCCGCTGACGAAAACCTTTTCTCAGCAATTTGAACGAACCGTACATAGTTCGGGTGTGGGACACTTGAGTGACTGGCTATGTGCCAAGTGGGAGATTGTTGGATAATATGACCCATAGCGTCACTATTTGTACAGATCATAGTGTTGTTGTACAAATTAACTATGTGACAAGGAAATTGCACTCTCATCATTTGTGATTAGATCACCTTAGATATATAAATGAAGAGAGGTCCCTATGATTAGTTCCTGGATTGAGATGATATGAGACAGTATCAGTCCACGAAGGATTAATCATTAAATATCCCTAGCCGGAGTATTATCGAGACTGGACATCGATAATGCGGAATAGGCTAGTATTGCACTTGTGCGCGTTGTGAGGGCACAACGGCATAGTTCTCATATATTTGGGTATTGGATACTCATGCAAGTGCGATAGGAGGTTGTGTTTCACCGATGGTACGGGAAACAGCTTCGCTCTGGATAGACCCCTCGGAATCCCATTGTATTATGACTATGTGTCTATGGGAGTCCGACATCAGGGTAGGTGTGTATGGTCTTAACCTGAGACTTGCACCGCTAATGCTTACGACAATCAATATGCTTTAGTTGAGGTCGTCCAGGACTCTAACCGGTTCTGGTACGCCAATGCTGGGTATATTGAGAATCGTAGAGTATTGGGTGTGATGTCAAGACGGAAGTATCACTCCAGTCAGTCATAGTGGAGATGATGTCACGCAGGATACGGTATTAGTGCTCTTAAGTGCTGGCCGGCCATCGGATATTATGACAAGGTCATGTATATCCGATTATAGAGACTAGTTACCAGACATCCGATATGTGCTTCGGACGGGGCAGACACTTATCCAGCCCCAGCCCTAGCACGTGACTATCCGATACTGGGCCGATATACACGATACTTGGTATACTACGCCTGATATAGATCTTAAATATTCTTATATGAATATGACCGGAGAATTGGATAGACTTCGTGCTTTGCTAGAAGCGATCTTGTCTCGTAAATCGGTAGAAGTAGTACTTGGTACGTACGTGATTCGGATACTCCGACGACCGTATTTACTGCCGAATTATCCGGGGATCTCATGGGTCGCTTCCCGATAATCCACCGATGACGCACAACTCGCACTCTTATATAATCTGGGATTATATAGAATAGAGAGAGAATTAATCTAGGATTAATTACGGAGATATTTTATCTAGGATAAAATATCGTCTAGAGAGAGATAACGATTATTTGGAATTAATCGATAAATTAATATATTCGATATATTAAACGAAATTGGATTTCGACGCGGAATTGAAATTGGATTTTAATTCGGGCGAACGAATTAATTTAGAATTAATTCGTTAGCGACGTGAATAGTGAATTCGCTAGGCGTAATCATCTAATTACGACGCGACGGAAAACCGTTAATTTGGAATTAACGAACCCGAGCCCGAGTGTGATTGCGAGCGCATTCGTATTTCGAATTCGAGTGCGGCAACGCAAGTCACATCAAGCGTCAAATCACTCGTCACATCAAGCGTCAAATCAAAAGTCACTTTGAGTGATTGATTGATTGATTGTGGATGTGATTGATTGAGTGATGGACACACACATGTCACTTTGATAAAGTGAAATGAATAGTTGATGTGTGTGGTTGAATAGTGTAAGTTGGTGGAGTATTTACCATTTTATTTATTTGGTAAATGCTTTATAATTTTATGAAAAATATATAAACCCTTTTTGGAAAAGGATTACCAACTAATAACACATTCATCTCTTTCTTTTCTCTCCACACTCTCACGCCCAAACTGATTTTCTTCACTGGTTTTTGAAGCCAATTGGCGTGAGCAAATGGGAAGCAAGAGTGGGTTTTTGTGGCAAAACCGCAAGTGCTAGCACACTACGAGTCTTGCGAAGGTGGTAGGGAGGTTCACCCATGAGCCGGGATCCGTCGGACGAGGCTTGGAGCTCCGTTTGTCATCTCAAAAATTCTGAAATTGAAGACAGTGCACTGCTGCATTTTGGCGCAAAAACAGTGGGCATTTTGGCTTTGTTCGTCTTCAAATCGTCTCAACCGATCGATGTGAGTATTCCGCAACTTCGTCGATATGTATTCGCAATGTTTTTCATGCTTATAATCGATCCGGGACCATAATAGAAACCAACACTTATAAATTTGGATCAAATCCATCCAAGTACCCACCCTTCGAAAGTGTGGATATACGTGTCTTGTTTATGTGTCCCAGACGACAATGCCACATATAAGTTTCATCTTTGTTACTTACTTTAAGCCTTTTGTTTGTTACATTATATGTTGAGATTGATTTATATTCAAAATAGAAAGACCATTATTTACATCAGCAATGCAAATTTCCATATCATTTTTATACGTAAAACACCCAGTGTTTCTAAATACAAAGTATATCCACATTGGGATAACATAGATACAGAAATAATATTCCTAGTCAAACTAGGTACATAATAACAGTCTGATAGTTTAAGTACATGCCCCGAGGGCAGTTCCAAAACAACAGTGCCAACGGCCAAAACGGAGACCCGTGTCCCATTTCCAACGCGGAGGTCAATCTCTTCTGAGGCCAGTCTCCTGCTAATCTGCAGATCTTGCACATCAGTACATATATGAGTTCCACAACCAGAATAAAAAATCCAATTTTTAAAACTAGTAGTAGACATGTTTATTTCTATAATAAACATACCTGAAGCCGGTGTCTTGCTCGCTTTGATTTCCTTCATGTGTGCCTTGTACTCGCGGCATTCACGCTTCCAGTGACCCCGCTTCCCGCACTGCAGACATACATCTTGGGATTTGTCCTTATTTTTCCCAAAACCCTTTAACGATTTGGCCTTGCCCTTCTTCTTATGCTTCTTCTTCTTAACACCTCCATTTGCCTTGGGCCAAGCCCTCGGAGTCTGAGATGTTAAAGCAAAGTGCGCCTCGCTTCTTGCCCTTTAGAAGCTCTTTTTCTGCTTCGCGCAGAGTGGACATCAACTCTCCAAGAGTTTGGTCTTGGTTCAACATATTGTAGTTCATGATAAACCCACTCCAAGTGTCGGGGTGAGACTGTAATATCAAATCTACTGAAGTCTCAGCCTCGAAGACGATGCCCATCTGTCTGAGCTGCTCATTGTTAGTAATCATCTGTGACACATGGTGCTCAACAGATGTACTCTCTGACATGCGAGCGCGGAAGAGCTTCTTCTGCAACTCATATCTTTGTGATCTAAGATTAGATCGGGGAAGATCATGCAACTTCTTCATCATCTCATAGGGATCCAATCCTTTGTTTTGATGACGGAATTGCGGAGTTATAGCAGCAAGCATTATCGATTGAGCAGTCGCGTTGTCATCGTTATGAGTCTTCCAAAGCTCTAGCTCAAACAACTGATCAGGTTGGGGCTTAGGCCTAAGAGGTCTCTCTATAGTATATAGTAACTCATCGGATCCCAGAACAATTCTGAGATTCATATCCCAGTCTTGAAAGTTTGTGCCATTAAAGACATTATCGCCCATGACAATATCCATAATTCTTAACTTTCCTATCATCTTAACCGCAATAGTCAAACTATTCGATTAACGATGTATGTGTACAGTCTAACTGTTACAAGAAAAATAATGAAATATTAGTCCAACTAATAAATTTAATTCACGAAATAATTTGAAAGCGCGTAAAGCTAAGTATTTGAACGAAATTGCAAATTCAATACTAGCCTCCCACTATTTTTCGGCGAGCCTCTAACCCTCTGTTGAGTGTAGACGCTGGTTTTCGCCCGAGGTCCACAATTGAGAATTCGAAGGAAGGGTACTAGCGATCCTGTAAAACAAAGGTAGAGTGAGCGGGAGTACTGCCCACCGGTGTGGTGGGTGCCGGGGGCACTCCGACGCTCGAGTCAGTAATGTGAATAAGTCGGATGTACGGAGAATAAGGCCTGAAGTTACCCCAGTCACCGTTTGTTTGCCGTGAGGGCAGGGTAGTATGATTTCTCTGATGTCAGGGAGTCCCCATTGTTTATGCCATGGCTCTTCTCTTTTATAGGCTGTCCTTACGATGGGTCATTTAAATCTCTTATACCCGTTGGATGTGTTAATGACATGGTTTATGACTGTAACTGCCGATTTAATGGAATTCATTACTGAAGGCGTTTTCCCAATCCAATTACTCATGAATCTGTTGACCTTCCTGAACTGTTAATTTTGTGATGGTGGGCTCTGGGCTGGTATGGCCTCTCGGTCCAAAGCTGATTTCTCAAACTAGATCTAATGGTGGGCTTCGGGGCTTTGGTTTCTTGATTGGCCCAAATGTAGAATGACAGTTATGCCATTGGGCCCAAATTTGGCCCGTACAGTTTGTCCCCTACTCTCTAAGTCAATGAGTCATTGGCTTGGAGAGTACTTGACGTGTTTGTCGCCTAGGGCGAGACAATAGGATGTAGATATACATGAGCGTTGGTGCTGCCTATTAATTGAACCAAACGAATGTGTAGTTTATGAATTTGACTCTACAAGAGCCATTGGGGAAGTACCCAATCGACTGAACCAGATGAATGTCAGGATATAAGTCATTCGACATGTGTAATCCATGTCTTCGACTTGACTCGACACGGGTCCGTGAGGGATGTCCCCGGTCAACTGGACTTGATGAGACTAGGAAGCTATTAATCACACGACATGTGTAATTCATGTCTACAACTTGACTCGACATGAGTCCATGGGGGATGTCCCCGGTCGACTGAACCAGAAGAAGGTTCAAGATATAAGTCATACAACATGTGTTAATCCATGTCTACAACTTGACTCGACATGAGTCCATGGGGGATGTCCCCGGTCGACTGAACCAGATGAAGGTTCAGGATATAAGTCATACGACATGTGTTAATCCATGTCTACAACTTGACTCGACATGAGTCCATGGGGGATGTCCCCGGTCGACTGAACTAGATGAAGTTTCAGGATATAAGTCATACGACATGTGTTAATCCATGTCTACAACTTGACTCGACATGAGTCCATGGGGGATGTCCCCGGTCGACTGAACCAGATGAAGGTTCATGATATAAGTCATACGACATGTGTTAATCCATGTCTACAACTTGACTCGACATGAGTCCATGGGGGATGTCCCCGGTCGACTGAACCAGATGAAGTTTCAGGATATAAGTCATACGACATGTGTTAATCCATGTCTACAACTTGACTCGACATGAGTCCATGGGGGATGTCCCCGGTCGACTGAACCAGATGAAGGTTCAGGATATAAGTCATACGACATGTGTTAATCCATGTCTACAACTTGACTCGACATGAGTCCATGGGGGATGTCCCCGGTCGACTGAACCAGATGAAGGTTCAGGAGGATATAAGTCATGTATTGAACTTGACTCTATATGAGCCACGAGGAATTTTCATAGACAACCAAATTAGATGAAAGTCTGGATAATCCCCATACTATGGGTCAAAGAACCAGGGGAGTCTTTGATGTCGTTTGGATCAGATGATGGTCTATGAAATTCTCCACTCTACAGACCTGACGAAGGTTCAAGAGTCTTTCCTTATTATACACCTGATGAAGGTCTATGAAAATCATCACCCATTCTTCTGATGAGGGTCTGTCACTTCTCACTCTACTTGTCCTAAGGAAGGTTAATGAGAGTTCTCATTCCTCATACTTCAATCCTTACTCTACAAGTCCTGACAATGGTCAGTGAGGGTCTATGGTCGTGCGTGGATTATCTCACGATAACATGCGGCGCTTTGGGCATGGTGGCAGCATGCATGTGGTTTGTTGGTGGTGGTGAAATTTGAGATGGGCTGGTTCTTTGTTGAGGTGACCGAATGTAGCATTCCACATAAGCTGATACATGTGGTTATTGGGCTGCTTTGAAGGCTTGGTATTGTGGCCATTCTGTGCATATGGGCCGACGTTTCAAATTTAGGCTGCAGTCATCTTGGGCTGATTTTGATTGATTCTGCTGTGTTATTTTATGTGTTTCGGGCTGTTTAGGGGAGCTAACTTCGGCTTCAGTTGTAATTTCAGGCTTTGGGCTTATCTCGGACTCATTGGAAATGTAGGCTGGATTTATGTATCCTAACTAGGTCGTATCATTGATGGATCTCTTTTAGGGTTAGCAGGGCTCAAAAAAAATAGCGGTCTGATCTTGGTGGTTGATGTGTGGGGATGTCTTGTAGTCTGATTAGTGTGCAAGAATTAAGCAGTGTGTAAAGGCACTGATCTGCTTAAGGGCGTTAGCTTCTTTGTTCTCGAGGGCTGCCTCTTGTCTGATCCGTTTAGGTTGGATATCATGTGACTTTGTCTGTGCATGGAGCTTTCTCGAGTGGACCACTTTTTCTAATGCCAAGCTTTTGCATTCATCGCGTCGATTGGCTCATTCTTCTAATATTATGCACTGTTGTTTGGTGGATCCGTGAGTAAGTAAGTTGGTACACTAGTGCTCTCCATTAAATGGGCAGCTTTGTAATATTCTTGGCGACCTATCATTTTTTTTTTCTTAAAATCTTGTAGCCTTGCTCACGGTGGCATTTCGATGTCGTCACCAGTAGCCTCACCCAAGAGGCGTCAAAGACCCATAAATCAAGCAAAATAGCTTGATAAAACGAAGAGGTTTCAGGGCTTGAATTTGAAGCTACAAGAGCCCAATAAAACCTCAAACACAGAGTAGGAAGCTCTCAAAAACAAGGCCATAGCAACCAAAAATCATGATGGGTCAACCGAACACCAGCAACCACAATCGACATTTCCAGAGCTCAGGATAATGAAGCTAACTGCAAGCTAAATTCCATCAGCTCAACTACAACATTCAAAAACTACTGGAAGGAGCCTCCATATGGAGCCGATCCGAAGCCATTTCCAACGAATGTATCAGGCATCCCAAGTACACGCCGGTCCAGGAGGCACCCAAGGCAAAATGCAAAAAGATGGGCCTGAATAATGAGCAGGACCAAATCAAGAAAATACACCCACGATTGAACCAAAACCCCAATCAATTGCAGTCTATGAGACTCGAGATTCCCACTAATTTTTGGATTTCCCTCAAAAGAATTTGGCGAGGATACCTGAACAGCAGATGGAACAAAACCAGTAGCAACATAACTGAAAAAATCTTCTAATAAGTCTCAACGAGTCCAACCAAACATTAGTAAACAAGCCTCAAATGGTCACCACAAACAAGAGATAATTGGCACCATAAGGCTCGATACTGCGTGAATCTTCCCCAATATTTTATTTATTTTTATTTTTTTGTAATAATAAAAAACTTTCCATGTATTTTTGTGGCAATTGGATTGTAATGAGGGTATAGAATTTGACTTTCGACTCTCACCTGTAGAATCAGATTGAGTCTGCCAACTGCTCGAGAAAATGCCACAAAGGCTTCATTCTTTTTATAAATTTGAAAACAAATCAGACATACTAATCCATCAGGCTCAGCACTCTTCTCTACTGAACGCTCTTCACATTCACTTCTCCAATCATAATTCAATCACTTTCTTCCTCAACAGATTCTTTTGTTCTCTGTGGTTGCTCCTAGCCGAACTACACACTGGACTCACCCTGCGAGTCAAACCTCAATTCACCATAAATATCCCTAGTCGACGTTGCCATGTACTCCTACAACAACTTTACCATCCTGGGTTCCAGTCCCCATGACGTAGTCTACGGGTTCTACCAATCCCGAGGGGACCTCTCATTGAGTCGAGGAAAAGACTGTTGTGTAAATGTGGGTCGCCTGTTGGGTATGAGCCGAATTTTATTGGCCGTCGAGGTGTTGTGTTGCTAGTCCCGGTGACGGCTGGTAGGCTCTACAAGGTTGGTGGGAAATATGCCATTAACAGATGATGTCCGACCGAGTCTGATGCTAAATCTTCTTATTGTCGTGTCAAATAGCACCGTTCACGGCTTGGATTTGTCGAGTCGAAAGTGATTTTTTTTTTTGCCTAACACCAAGAGTCTGTATGTGTCGTATGGGGCAAAGTCCTCTAGATCATTCGCCTTTTGTCTAGAGTTAGGATAATACATTGTCACATGGGAATATGAGAGTTTATATTCTTTGAGAACACTCTCCTCTTCCAAGTTATCACATAGCTCATTTATTTAGATTTTCCCCTGCCCAGTGGACCTAGTGAGGACCTTGAAGTCTCCACTCAATTGGACTCGATGAAGGTCGAAGAAAATCACCACTCCACTACACCTTGTGAAGGTATATAGGAGACTACGCTCCACCCAACGTGGTGGAGGGGTCGGTCGAATGGGCCTGATGGGGGGTCCAAAAGGATTTTGACCTTTCCATGCCACCTGGAGAAGAATACAATCCTCCCACTCATGTCTATTGGAAGATATGACATCCTTCCATGTCGTATGAGTGGTCATATCTTCCAATGTAGTCCGAAGAAGATGACATTACATTTATGTCATCTGGAGAAGATGACAAATCACACATATCATCAAGAGGAATCACAATGTTCTCCATCATTTATGGTAGATGTCAATCTTTGGATGTAGTATGAGGGAGATAACAATCATCCCAAGTAGTATGAAACTACTGGTAATTCATTCTATCATTTAGGTAATTTGGCTACGTCTAGTCAAATGGTTTCTCAGTCGAGCTCATTCTTCTTCCATCTTAGGTTGGATCAAACTTAAACAAGTATCAAACCTCGTTACGTGTGGTGTCGAGTGAAATCTTTGCTCAATACTAAATCATCGTATAATGCCGTTTGTGACAAGTTGCATGTAGAATTGTCAATTGGGATATCTCTTACAAGTAATAAGTCAGACATTGTAAACGTCGACTGAGCCATCCATAACAATTACCTAAATTTAAATTGTAGTATCGACTGGGAAAATCGTGGCATGTCTCATAGTATAAATTGTAATACCAATTAGGACATCTATTACATGTCTCTCGCCACATATTGTTGGCAATTGGGACACCCATAACAATTTACCAAGATGTAAATTGTAGTGTCGATTAGGGTCACGTATAACAAGTGCCAAACTATAACGCATATTATAAGTTTCAGGCTTTATTAACGTCGACTGAGTAATTATTTTTTAAAAGTGCTAGCCATACCTGGTAATGTCGATCGAGATGTCCATGTTTAGTCTTCATTCAGGTATTGTCGACTGGGACATCATCCTCAGGCCAAATACATCGCTTCATCATATGTGGGAATGGTAGAAAGTATAGCTCCATCGAATGGACGTGTCTTGTTCTTGGAGAAGATGGCAATCTTCTCATGTCGTTTGAAGAAGATGACACCGCTTTCGTATGGAAAGACGGAGATTGAGACTCATCCATTTCATCTGAAGAATATGGGAATCTTCATACGTAGTGAGGGGTTGATAATGATCATTTTGCGTAGTCTGCATTTATCCCGGCTCGAATTTTCCTTAATTGTTGTCTGACTCCAGATAGATTGGAAAGAGTTACTCTTTTGAACTTTTGCATTTCCTTTCGCATGGAGGAGTTGACTTGTCGTGATCAGTCGGCTTGGAGAATCATGGAGGCTTTCATGGTGATTAGGTGGATCGTTGATTGATGGTGGATTTCCGCTTTCCATATCCTTGAATGCTCCTAATAGACTGGATCAGATGATAGGATTGTTGTAATCATTCTTGGAGGATGACAAATTAAGTGATCATGAGATCTCGTGTTTTCTTGTTGCATGATGTCATACAAGTAAGGATGTTAGAGAGGATCGTAGATGGAAAGATCTTTGCATGCTATGGATCACTAGGCCCCACGGTGGGCGCCAAATTGTAGACGCTGGTTTTCGCCCGAGGTCCACAATTGAGAATTCTAAGGAAGGGTACTAGCGATCCTGCAAAACAAAGGTAGAGTGAGCGGGAGTACTGCCCACCGGTGTGGTGGGTGCCGGGGGCACTCCGAAGCTCGAGTCAGTAATGTGAATAAGTCGGATGTACGGAGAATAAGGCCTGAAGTTACCTCAGTCACCGTTTGTTTGCCGTGAGGGCAGGGTAGTATGATTTCTCTGATGTCAGGGAGTCCCCCTTGTTTATGCCTTGGCTCTTCTCTTTTATAGGCTGTCCTTACGAGGGTCATTTAAATCTCTTATACCCGTTGGATGTGTTAATGACATGGTTTATGACTGTAACTGCCGATTTAATGGAATTCATTACTGAAGGCGTTTTCCCAATCCAATTACTCATGAATCTGTTGACCTTCCTGAACTGTTAATTTTGTGATGGTGGGCTCTGGGCTGGTATGGCCTCTCGGTCCAAAGCTGATTTCTCAAACTAGATCTAATGGTGGGCTTCGGGGCTTTGGTTTCTTGATTGGCCCAAATGTAGAATGACAGTTATGCCATTGGTCCCAAATTTGGCCCGTACATTGAGTACTCGGGAAACCTAGTTTCCTAGTGGGCTAGGATCCCGTTAAATAACACACAACCTTGACTTTGGCCAACAAGCTGTATGATATTTAACTAGGTAGATCTCTAAGATCAATTGGATCTCATCCAATTCCTAGATCCGGTAGGTGGACCTCCAATTCTGAAACATATATACAATATATATGCCAATATATCCAATATATTTTCCTAACCTTTTCCTCTGAATCAACTAAGCCTTGGCTTTGACACAACAAGCTTAATGATTCCAGTTAAACGGAACCCATTGACTTTGGAAAGCTTCGTAATCGATGTCGATGGATAAGAAGTGATCTTGACTTTGGCCAAAAAATCACAACTTGGACAAGATATACGATATGGAACAAAGCCTTCATGATTCAAACACATCCGCAATGGACAAAGGTCTTGACTTTGGCCAACAAACCAGTGCCAATCTTGGATCTTGAGTAAGAATCACTAAATGGAAGGAAAATGCTTAATATTTGTTGAGGGTTTTTCGCGTAAATTGGCAACCAATTTATTATCTTTGTTAGGTCTCATCATATACCCTTAAGCATGCATTCTAAAAGCATAATAAGGCGCGAAAATAAATTAATAATGATATGCGGATGGATATCTCACAGATTGTTCCTAGAACAAATCACTCTAACTTCTACCCAATTACATAATACAATTAAAGAAACCTCATTAACATTGAGGGGAATTAGGTGAGAAGAGAATTACAAAGAATCGAGAGATAAGGCTGGACACGCAGGTCCAATTTAATAAATTCTAATTTACAACAATTTCCAAAATTGTCATTTCCCTTCTAATATCCATCTAATTTACATTATTCATTCAACACATCCATGTATTCACATAAAGCATGTTATTCAATCAATCTAATCCAATTAATTAATCTTTGAATAAAGTGATCAAACAATGTTCAAACAACAATTTGATTTGCTCGAGTCCAACTCGTTTAAGAATAAGTACTCAAAGTACGAATTCTTGAATTATATCGAACTACAATTTAAATCTAATTTAATTCGTATTCAATACGAATTCTTTATTTAATTCCAAATTAAATAACTACACTTTTAATGCGCCTTTACGACTTAGAATCCAAATCTAATCCAAATGGGTCTCAAAGCCCAATTAACATCCAATGTCATTTAATTAAAGTCCAATGGGCTTTCAATTAATTTCTTTAGGCATGGACTTTGGTCAATATGGGTCAAACCCAGATACCAAAGCTCAATTAAGGAATCACCATATTTACCAAGAAACCAATTTCAACCCATTAGGCCCAATTAAACATAAAAGGCCCATTTGTCATATTTGGACTTAATGGAATGATTTAGGCCCAATTTGGATCCAATCCAATTGACATAAACCAACTTAGCCCAACCAAGCCCATTAGGCCCAAATACAACATTTTAAGCCCAATTCTAAATTAAGCCCAACTAATTAAATTTTAATATTCCAAATATCATGATTTAATTAATTAAAGTGCTTAGCCATGATTAACTTATTTAAATTAACATTTCCAAAATACTGATCTAATTAATTAATCATGCTTATTCATCATCAATACATGTCCAACATTATTGAAACAAAAATCATATCATTTACATGCTTTGAAGCTCACGGCATTGAGGGATTTTAAAAACCGATTTCGATTTCAATCCAATTAAATCATTAATCAATTTATCCCAAGTCCTTAAACTCATCCAATGATCAAAAGAACAAAAAAATACCATGACATTAGGGTTATGAAGCATTCGGCCAAGCCTAGCATTTTGGGCAAAATTAATCCAATTAATTTTTCTACAAATTGATCATGCATAACTCCAAGTTATTAACATACAAGCATACTCAAACAAACAATTTGATTAAAACATGCTCAAATCAAATTTACCCAAATTTTAGTATATAAACCCTAAGTATATTTCATGCTCATTAGGCTCTGATACCATTGTTGGTTTCTAAGGCATTCCCAAGATCATATAAAGCAATGAAATAATGTGAATATGAAAGTAAGAATAGCGGAATTAAACTTACTTTGATCGGATATTGGATGCGTCAAACACAAAATTTATTCCTCCGACTTTCGGCCAAGCTCCTCCTTTGGGGATGTAATCCAAGCTCCAAGCTTTAATGGTGATTCCAAGCTCAAAGGTTGGTTTCCCTATCACCTTGAATGATCCCTTGTGTGTGCTAGCACTTAGAAAATTTTTGCAACAAAAATTTTCTTCTTCTTCCTCCTAGTTTCGGTCAAAGAAGGAAAGAAAATGGAGAGAGTAATTTTGTTTCTAAAACCGTGAGTGAGAGAGTGAGAAGGAGTGAATGACTTGTGTTAATTGATTTCAAAAATCAAATGATATACCAAATCTAAAAATTTGGTAAAAGTCATTCCCATCATTACATACAAATGTGTCATACAAGTTACCATCATTCCTTCACCAAAACCCATCACCAAAAAGTAATTAAAGTGACAAGTGATGTGACATGTGGGCCCCACTTGATTTAAAATCCGAGTGGGCCCGCGACACATCCCGGGCTCGGGTTCGCTAATTACGAATTAACAAATTTTCTGTTGCGACGTAATTAAATCAAATTTAATTAAATAATTATGCCAAGCAAAATTACTATTCACTTCGCTCGCGAATTAATTCTAAAATATTTCGTTTGCCTGAATTAAAATCCAATTTTAATTCCCCGTCGAAATCTAATTTCGTTTAATATATCGAATATATTATTTTATCGATTAATTCCAAATTAATCGTTCTCTCTCTTCAAATAGTATTTTATTCTAGATAAAATCTCTTCGTAATTAATCCAAGATTAATTATGCTCGAATCATACGTCATCGGTGAATCTTCGGGAAGCGACCTATGAGATCCCTGGATATGTTGGCAGTAAATCTGGTCGTCGGACTATCCGAACATGTACGTACCTCGTACTACATTTTTACTGATTTAAGAGACATGGTTGACTTCTAGCAAAGCACCGTGCCTACCCAATTCTCCAGAAATATTCTTAAAGGAATATATAATCTATGTCAGACGTAGTATACGTAGTATTGAGTATTGCTATCCAGTATCGGATGTCACATGTAAGGCCTGGGGCTGGAATAGTGTCTGCCCCGTACGAAGCATATATCGGATCACAAGTAACTAGTCTCTTTAATCGGATAATCATGACCATGTCATATTATCCCGATGGTTACAACCAATTAGAGTACCAGTTTTGTATCCTTGTGTGATCATCATCTCCATATGACTGAAGTGATACTTCCATCTTGACATCACACCCAATACACTACGATTCTCAATAAACCCAGAAGAGGCGTACACAGAACCTGTTAAAGTCCTGGACGACCAAAACCAAAGCGAATTGATTGTCGCAAGTACTAGCAATTCAAGTCTCAGGTTAAGACCAAATACACCCACCCTGATGCGGATTCCCATAAACACATAGTCATACTACCAATGGGATTCCACGGGGTCTATCCAGAGCGAAGCTGTTTCCGTACCATCGGTAAACACAACCTCCTATCACACTTGTATAAGTATCCAATACTTAAATATATGAGAACTATGATGTTACGTTTCCATAACACGCACAAGTGCAATACTTAAATATATTTAATGATTAAACCGTTATGGATTGATATTGTCTCATATCTTGCAATCCGGAACTAATCATTAGGACTTTTATCATTTATATATTTAAGTAATCAAATTACAAAATGATAAAATGTAATTTCCATTGCTACATAGTTAATTTGTACAAAAACCACAATGTCTTTTACAAATGGTGACGCTATGGGTCATAATTGTCTAACAAGATCCATGACGGTGACTCATGTGACAAGGAACCGTGTCTTTCTTAATTTGCCGTATAACGCCATTAGGATTATAAGTTTTATTAATGGATAGGTTTGAGATGATCTATTTTTTTTTTACCATATACAGTGCAGTTAACTTAAAATTTGGGTTTGAACAAAGTTAATTGTATTTTACGAATGACTATTAATTTATTAATATTAGGATATTTGCTCAAGCTTTTCGTGAATTTAAGGTTAGTGTTGAAGTGTTAATAGCATTCTGACTCTATATTCTCTTAAGGTCGAAGTATTATAAATATTTTTTGTAAGGTTTCCTGCTAAGGTTAACTAACTTAATATCTTAATATTTTATGTTTGTTTCTTGGTAAAGTCGAGAAATGGAAAATCGATTCTTTATGTTATATATTAAGGACCTTGAATTTTTATCATTTATAATGTTCTAGATGGATGAATATTCCTTAATTGACTTTATTAAACAAATAATAAACTTAAATTTTTTAATATTAAGTCTTTAATTTATCAATAATTAGAGATTATGTGATACTAGTTGGCATATGACGGCATAAGCGTTACTAGAAAAATAAAATTAAAATTAAAATATTTTTGCAAGCTTTTCCCTGAATCAGGAAACCGACATATTGATCACGTGGTGCTATTGGCACACCGAAGCTTATAACGAACTTGTATTGTGATTCGTAACTTGGATTATTCGGTTGTATTGGAACCACTAAAAAATTGGTTTAGTGAGAGCAGGTTCATAGACATTAGATGAGTCAATAATAAAAGTAAAGCCGGGATCAAGCCGAGTTTATTCCTAAATATATTGAGAAGAAAAAGATATTTCAATATATGGCATTCATTTTTATTTTGTTTCTTTCAAAAGATAACACATAAAATACATCAGATATTAATATTATCGCACCATTTATTTCATATTTCAACTTGCATCATTATACACAAGTACCAATTATTTATGCAATTGGTTGATAGCCAAAAACATAATATAAATCTTTATTAGTAAGGATGCCGCTAAGGTGGTATTATTATGGACTATGAATTGGATTCGATCCTTCAGATATGATAGCATCATGAAGTGGATTCGGTCCTCCAGGTGTGACCCTTTCATAGGATCATGAATTGGATCTGGTCCTCCAGGTGAGAGCCTTTCGATAGGATCATGAATTGGATTCGGTCCTCCAGGTGTGACCCTTTCGATAGGATCATGAATTGGATCCGGTCCTCCAGGTGAAAGCCTTTCGATAGGATCATGAATCGGATCCGGTCCTCCAGGTGAGAGCCTTTCAGATCCAATAATAGGTGTGAATTGTGCATGGCCAATAAAAAGCAAAGCAAACATTGTGAAGAAGAGCATCAACTTTGGGACAATACTTGATAAAAGTTTTGCCATGATGATATAAAGTTGCAACTAATGTTCCTCATACCAGGATCAACATAGCATGCTTATATATCGTAATATTTACTATTTATAACAATAAGAAATAACCAATGTTGTTATATTTTAGTGGAGAGAGCATGTTACCAATCAAATCTTTCAAAACTTAATTAATTTTGTACGATATATATATTTATAATATTCCTCATATGATAAATTTATAGGTGACAATTATTCAAATAGCTCATTAACCTTATACAAACACGGTAACAAATTAATAAGTTTGCATTGACCAAAGGTAACATTATTATTAAATAATTTGTGATAAAGTTAAAAATTTCTAATACAATTATTAAAATTTTCGTGTTTGATTTTCTAACCCATATGGGACAAGATTAAATTTTAATAATCATTGATTTATTATTTTTTGTTGATTATCTTTTATTTAACATAACTAAGTTATAATTTTTTATATTAAAAGTTTTTTAGTTAGGTATAAAAGAAAGTTGTTTAGTTGTTTGCTTGCTTACCATCATCCATATGGTCTGATGGCTATATGTAATATCCATTCATTACGAAGGTTCTCTACCTTAGTAAGGATAGGTGGTGGAGGTTATAGGGTCCTTGCCAAACTCAGTCATACAAGATCTCGTCACTTTGAGCGGGTTCTTGCTATGTACACCAAGCCTCGGGTCGGGGTCACAATGACTATCCATTATAATTGTGGCTTGGCAGAGTGAGCTTTCGCTTCCTTATCTTCGAGATTTCTATAAATGGGAAAGTTGGTAGTTTGCTGGGGGAAGAAGCTGCTTTGATTGCTAAGTAAGAAAATAAGACAAAACTTTTCTAGGAAGAACAAAAACATACAACGATAAAGAAATTATTTTTAAAAAAATATATTTAATTATTGAAAATTAGGTCAACAATAATAAATTGGTCAAGTTAGTGTATAAGATTATTAATACTATTAAAAAGTAAATTGGGTTTCGGTTCACTCAAATATGACACAACGTGAACACAATATGTCGACCCAATTTCCATATGAGATCATTCATTCAAAAAAATTATTGCATGTAATAGATATTTATTTACTTAAAAGTTAATGTAACGCCCCAGTAATTTCGACAACTATTTTGTCGTAGGCGGCATAATACATGATATAAATTGTAATATCCTGAGTTTTCGATACAGTGCGAGAAGATTTCCGAATTAAAGTTAAGGATTTGGAACATGATGGTAATCAAAAATCCAAGATTAAGTGTTAAGAAATAGTTCAAAATATTTTAAAGGGAAGCTTCGTCGCGTTGGAAAATGTGCGATTTCAAGAATTGATTACGCGATTTCTATTTATATCGTTAAACGAGTGGAAGTTTCTTATTTCGGCTATAATTTAGCAAACAAACTCTTATTGAGCTGATTTTTAAAACATGAGGCTCGTTTTTCCGAGATGAACAAGCTTCATGTTGAACACTTTTCTAAATTTATAACAAAAGGGCTTCAAAAACCCGAATTTTTGAGAAAACCCCATGATAGGGACCTAATTGCAATATTCGGGGGTCAAAATGTAATTTTTAGAAATTTTCTTATAAATACTGTCATGTTTCCATAATTATAAAAAATCAAAAATACTCTTTCACCTCTCACCCGACCCTCATTCCCCAAAAACGACCCCTTACTGTTTGAGGCTCGTCGGCCGGCCACCGTCGGCCAGCTGACGGCCCAGGGGGCTACGCCCAGACACCCCTATCTGAAGGTGGCCGACGGCAGCCCTAGATCACCGCTGACAACGAGAAAGATAGAGGAATATGCGCACACATAGGTTACTCGATCTCGGACCGTCGCTTTGTTTTACGGCTCGAGTCACCCGCCAAATCGAAACTCCCGGAGAGTACTACAAAGTTGCAGTGTCATTTTTCGGAATGGCGCTTGGTTGCGCGCGAATCGAGAGAAGACAATTCATATGGATTTTGGCCCACTGTGAACAATAGTTCCGATCGGAATTCCATCGATTCCAGTGAAATCGTTTGGAGTCCGTATATGGCCTCGAAATCTCGGTAAAATCTCCCGATAAAAATTTGAAAATTTCAAGTTTATAGTTAAATGTTCGGATGTATCTAGTAGCTTTGTAGAGTAGAGTATTGATATAAATTGAAATGTTTGAGTATTAGTATATTGAATATGAGTATTTGGTAAAATCCGAATGAAAACGGAACGAGTTTGATAAATCCGATAGAATATGCAAGTTTACGGTAAAAGTGGATTTTTGCGTATAAAGATGTGTTTTGATTTTGATGATAGTTATGAGTTATTTTTGATATTATGAAATCTTTAGTCAAATTCAGGAAGGTTCGAAAGGTTCGGGACCCTTCCGTAGCGTTTGCGAAATTTTTCAGAAGATTTCCAAATAAAATACGTGACTCGAGAATTTAAGTTAACTGATGATTTTGGTTAGCTTATAATGTTGTTTTAAGATTATTGGACTTAAAGTATTGAAATCAGACTTGTTTTGGTTGTCCCGGAAAGATCCGAGATTTTATCAACGTAAATTCAAAAATCTTGTAAAGTTTCGATTCTGACGTCATTTCGCCATTTGTTGTGACAGATTTGCCTAAGACCTGGAGTGCTCACGAAGCCAGGTGAGTAACCCATGCGAAGTCTTCTCGAATCGTTCTTTTCGTGTTTTAAATGTGTGTGTGTGTATATATACACACACACATGTGTAGAGACAATTGAAAGGTTTATGATAGTTAAAAGATGGATTTAAGAAATAACTTCGACATCATGAACATGTAACATCCCCAATTTGGGTGATGTCTTCGGCAGAGGATAGATTGTACAAAGCCCATAAGCCTTAGTATATATTTCTAGACATGGTTTACATTTTGTCACACTCGTCTCACAGTGTAACAATAGTTAAAATCCTAGTCGTTACAAATTATCCCCCCTTAAATAGGATTAGTCCTTTAATCCTTTTTAAACTTAGGATATTACCCTAGGTAACAGAGTTCACGGGTCCTTTCTAATCAATAGGCTTAAACTGACTTTGTACTTGTGACCATCTTTATTTCCATATGCTAAAACTATTTCTTCATTAATTCATGCTAACCAATTTCACTATATCTTGGTGACTAACCTCTCTGTTAACTTGATCATTCATTCTGTTTCCAATGAATACGTCATAACCGTTCTCTTACCTTAATTTATGTTTCATACCTTATGCTTCTCAAAGTCTTGATCGAGAGGGAACTTCTCACCCTATATTCATAAGATTCACTACAGCCATACTATAGCTCTTATGGTGTATCAGTGAAACCTTTTCTTAGATCTTTCACTATATTTTACTTACACCAGCTTATTACTCGCATGTACTATCAGTTCTAAATGGTACTAGATAGTTTGATTTTCTCACTGAGGATTCAACGCCTCTTTTTTTAACATGTTTCGTATAACCATAGGGCTAGGTTTTCCAACCTTTACTTGATTCATCTTTGAAAGTACCGTGTGTCCTATAATGGGGTTCTTCACTCATACCATAACTCTAGAAGGCATATAAATACCTCTATTCATACCAAGTTATTTATTAGTACCGCTCTAAAACTTTTCTTACATATGCTTATCTGTATAACTTAGGATTTGGAGTGTAGTGTCAGGTTCTTTATGTACCTCTTGCTCGCTATTGTTGATTACCAATGAGTTGGTACCAAGGAAGTTGGTTCTGGTTGCTTCTCTGGGGCTTAACTGTATGTATATTTTGCTTAAACTGCACTTTTGTTAATAAGCGAACGATGGCGCTTCGATTCTAGTTACAGTTCATACTTTCTTCCTACCCGATTTGAGTGATGTCTCCAGCAGGGGATAGATTGTACTAACCCCATAAGCCTCTAACTCTCTCATCATAGACAGATATTAATACTATTTTCTCTGTAAATATAGGACCGTAGCCCAAGCAAAACATAACATACAAACTCAACATCTGTAAATGAAAACTTAACAACACGCTTTAATAATGACTGTCTCAAAACTCAAGACTACTACATAACTTTTATTTGACTCTGACTGGACTCTCTCACTCTCTTTGACTTGAACTGGTGGACTCTATAACTAAGTGATTGCAACAATATATATCCTCCCGAGAATACCTGCAAAATAAGAAGTCTGAGAGTGGGGGAGGTTAGATCTTTGTACATATATATAGTTGTCTGTCAGTCTTGTGTACAGGGCATAGGTATCATGTACATATTTGCAATCTAGTAAATCAATGGTCGTGATATACTTCAAAAGCAAGTTCTGAGTGTTATTTAGAGATCATAAATTTGAAAGTCGACTATATTATACCTTAGGGATTTGAAGTTCCTTTCTATATCCTCGGTATAATATTGATAGCCTGTGATAGAGGGATTATACATATGCAATGACCTCGACTTGCATAGTTTAGGGAGATTATTCGTGGTCATCATAATTTAAGAGTGAGTGAATTATGGACACAAAATTTGATTCCGTTACGGATAAACATAAACTTAGATAGTCTCACAATATGAAGTGTACTCGTTGAGCACTTGGGCAAAGCGTTATGAATAATACAAATTATTCATAATACTTTATCGGATTAAATAAGTTAATTCGAATCGCTTAACGGTTAAATGAAAAGATACATGCATAAGGGGCATTTCAGTCATTTCTTAATTAATGTGTATTTGTATTTAATATATGATTTTATTAAATACACATTAATTAATTGTCAAATGAGATATTTGACATATATCATTAATATATGTATTTGGATTATTTAAAGTAAATATAATATATATATTTAGATATTTGTATTTAAATAATTATTTAATTGTTAAATAATTAAAGTAATTGAAATATAAAATATCTAAGTTGATATTTAAATTTGGAAATGATTAAAGTGTAAATGTTTGTCTTTTACATTTAAAGAAATGGTTATCAAATTGGATTTGATTTCTTTATTTTATTTGAAAAATTGGAAAATGGCTTTTTCTTATTTTCTTGCAAAATTCGGCAACTTGAGGCAAGTATAAAAGGGTTCCATTTTTCTTTTGCAAAATTAGGTTAAGCATTTCATGAATACAAAAGTTAGAGAGGTGAGAGAAAAAAGCAAAAGTTTAAAGGAAAATTTCAAAGAAAACATGAAATCAAAGTTAATTTCTTCATTTATTTGAATTGGAAATTATTCCTATGATTCCTTAGCTCAATATATGATGTAAGTTTTTATTTTTCACTCTCTTGTTTTTATGCTGAGATTCTTGAAAGCTTGAAAAAAGTATATACGCATATATGATAATTGAAGTAAGTTTGTTAATGGTTAACAAGCACACTTTTGGTTATTTGCTGACTTGGTTTGTCATTCAAGAGAGTTATGACCACTCTTATAACTCCTAGAATTGTTCTTGAGTTCTTCATTGATGGAGACTTTGATTTGTGCTAATATTAATATGATTAATGTTGAGAAATTTGGATTTAAAGCATGAAAAATGAATATTTTGTATCCAAATCAGATCTAGAAATTCTGAAAAAAATTTGATGAAAAATATATTATTTAAATATATTGGATGTGTAATGGGCATTGGAATAATTGCCGAAAATTATGCGAAAACGGTAAAAAAAGCATTACCAGGTGAGTTTCGGGTTTACCGGGTGACAGATGTCCAAACAGTGAATTGGCCACTGTTCCGGCAGCCCACTGACTCCCCAAGTACTATTGGAGCTGACCTGGGCAGCCCCCATGTGTATTGGTTGGTCGGTTCGGACAAAAATATGTTTTATGCCATTTTGTGGAAAAACGTTTTCGTAAAAGTTTCGCGATGTTTTCTAAATTATTTATAATGTTATTTGATAAAAAAATATAATATTTTTAGGTGAAATATGAATGAATTATTCAAATTGGATATTGAATAATTTATTCGATAAGTTTAAAAGTTTTAAAATTACGATTTCGCGGTTCGGGCGAAATTGTAATTTTAAAAACTTTTTCAAATTACAGAACAAATTATTCAATATCTAATATGAATAATTTATTCATATTTTACCTAAACACATTTATTGGATATCAAATAATGACATAAATAAGGTAGAAAATTTGTGAAACCTCTACGAAAAATGTTTTTCCTCAAAATGACGCAAAACGCGTTTTTGACCGAACCGACCACCCAACACTTATGGGGACTACCCAAGTCAACCCCAATAGTGTTAGGGCAGTTCATGGGCTGGCCGAACAGTGAAAAATTCACTATTTGGACAGTCGTCACCCGATTGGCTCAAAAGTCACCCGGTAATGCTGTTTTCGCTTATTTCAACTCCGAAACAATTTCCGGCAATTGTTCCAACACCCAAAACACATCCAATACTTTCATATGACATCAAATTCATCAACATAGACCCAGATTTTCTAGAACTGATCCAGAAACCAAAAATGCCAATATTTATGCTTTAAATCAAATTTATGAAGATTAATCTAATTAATCTAAACACCAATCAAAGTCACCACACATGAAGCACCCAAAGTTTCTACCGACTCTTTAGGGGCAATATGGTCATTTTTGAAAAAAAATTAAATCAATTAATTATAATAAGCTTCAATGTTAGCAAATCAAATTTGCTCACATTAGGCTTAATAAAATCATGTCATGTGTTTCAATAATAATTAAACATATTTCATAACATTTATGAATTATATATATTATTTAACTATTCAAATATTTAACAATTAAATATCTAAATAATTAATTAATATAATTATTATTATATATTTATTTTATTTACATTAAATAATAAATACATATATTAATGGCATGTGTCAAAATCTCATTTGACGATTAATTAATGTGTATCTAATCGAATTATGTATCAAATACAAATACACAAAAATTATTAAATGACCAAAAAAAAATCCCTAATACATGTGTTATTGTTTAACGATTAAACGATTCGAATTAACTTATTTAATCCGATGAAGTATTATGAATAATATGTATTATTCATAACATGTTGCCCAAGTTCTCAATGAGTACACTTCATATTATGGGATTCTTACTTTTTGTTTTTTTTTCATATTATGAATAATATGTCATATTACAGTGAATACGAAAGTAAGAATAGCTGAATTAGACTTACTTTGATCGGATATTGGATGCGTTAAACACAAAATTTGTTCCTCCAACTTTCCGCCAAGCTCCTCATTTAGGGATGTAATCTAAGCTCCAAGCTTTAATGGTGATTCCAAGCTCAAAGGTTGGTTTCCCTATCACCTTGAATGATCCCTTATGTGTGCAAGCACTTAGAAAATTTTTGCAACAAAAATCTTCTTATTCTTCCTCCTAGTTTCAGTCAAAGAAGGAAATAAAATAGAGAAAGTAATTTTGTTTCTAAAACCGTGAGGAGAGAGTGAGAAGGAGTGAATGACTTGTATTAATTGATTTTAAAAATCAAATGATATACCAAATCTAAAAATTTGGTAAAAGTCATTCCCATCATTACACACAAATGTGTCATACAAGTTACCATCATTCCTTCACCAAACTCATCACCAAAAAGTAATTAAAATGACAAGTGATGTGACATGTGGGCCCCACTTGATTCAAAATCCGAGTGGGCCCGCGACACATCCTGGGCTCGTGTTCGCTAATTCCGAATTAATGAATTTTCTGTTGCCACGTAATTAAATCAAATATAATTAAATAATTATGCCAAGCAGAATTACTATTCACGTCGCTCGCAAATTAATTCTAAAATAATTCGTTTGTTCGAATTAAAATCCAATTTTAATTCCGCTTCGAAATCTAATTTCGTTAATATATCGAATATATTATTTTATCGATTAATTCCAAATTAATTGTTCTCTCTCTTCAAATAGTATTTTATCCTAGATAAAATCTCTTCGTAATTAATCCCAGATTAATTATGCTCGAATCATACGTCATCGGTGAATCTTCGGGAAGCGACCCATGAGATCTCTGGATATGTTGGCAGTAAATCCGGTCGTCGGATTATCCGAACACGTACGTTCCTCGTACTACATTTTTACCAATTTACGAGACATGATTGGCTTCTAGCAAAGCACCGTGCCTACCCAATTCTCCAGAAATATTCTTAAAGGATATATATCTATGTTAGGCGTAGTATACGTAGTATTGAGTATTGATATCTAGTATCGGATGTCACATGCAAGGCCTGGGGCTGGAACAGTGTCTGCCCCGTACGAAGCATATATCGGATCACAAGCAACTAGTCTCTTTAATCGGATAATCATGACCATGTCATATTATCCCGATGTTGCAACCAATTAGAGTACCAGTTCTATATCCCTGTGTGATCATCATCTCCATATGACTGAAGTGATACTTCAATCTTGACATCACACCCAATACACTACGATTCTCAATAAACCCAGAAGAGGCGTACACAAAACCTGTTAATGTCCTAGACAACCAAAACCAAAGCGTATTTATTGTCGCAAATACTAGCGATGCAAGTCTCAGATTAAGACCAAATACACCGACCCTGAGCGGATTCCCATAGACACATAGTCATACTACCAATGGGATTCCGCGGGGTCTATCCAGAGCGAAGCTGTTTCCGTACCATCGGTAAACACAACCTCCTATCACACTTGCATAAGTATCCAATACTTAAATATATGAGAACTATGATGTTACGCTTCCATAACACGCACAAGTGCAATACTAGTCTATTACGCATTATCGATGTCCAGTCTCGATAATACTACGACTATGGATATTTAATGATTAAACCGTTATGGATTGATATTGTCTCATATCTTGCAATCCGAAATTAATCATAAGGACTTTTATCATTTATAATCTAAGTAATCAAATTACAAAATGATAAAAATGCATTTTCCATTGCTACATAGTTAATTTGTACAAAAACCACAATGTCTTTTACAAATAGTGACACTATGGGTCATAATTGTCTAACAATCTCCCACTTGGCCTATAGCCAGTCACTCAAGCATCTAATACCTGAACTATGTACATGTCGCTCAAAATTTTGCTGAGGAATAACTTTTGCCAGCGGATCTGCAATGTTGTCCTCTGATGCGACCTTCTCGATCTTCACATCGCCACGACGTATGATCTCACGAACAAGATGGAAACTTTGAAGAACATGCTTGGATCGTTGATGGGACCGCAGTTCCCTAGCCTGCACTATAGCCCTGTTATTATCACAATACAATGGAACGGGCTCAGCTGCTAATGAAACTATTCCTAATCCAATTAGGAATTTACAGACCCAAACTGCCTTTTTTGCTCTTTCAGCTGCAGCAATATACTCTGCTTTTGTTGTTGAATCGGCAACAGTCTCTTGTTTGGAATATTTCCAGCTTACTGCTCCGTTATTCAAACAAAACATGTACCCAGATTGCGATTACAGTCGTCTTTATCGGTTTGGAAACTTGCATCGGTAAACCCAGTTACCTCAAGTTCTCCATCCCCATAGATTAAGAAAGCATCTTTATTTCGTCTAAGATACTTAAGGATATTCTTAACCGCCATCCAGTGACCATCACTTGGATCGGCCTGATAGCGACTACACATGCTAAAAGCATATGAGACATTAGGTCGCGTACATATCATGGCATACATGATTGATCCGACTGCCGATGCGAACGGTATCTGACTCATGTTGTCTCTCCCATCTTGTGTTTTAGGACACATGTCCTTAGATAGAGTGACGCCATGTGACACTAGCAACAGTCCCCTCTTGGACTGATCCATGTTGAATCTCTTCAATACTTTGTCAATGTACGTGCTCTGGGGGAGTCCAAGCAGCTTTCTAGATCTATCCTGGTAGATCTTGATTCCTAGAATAAAGGCTGCTTCTCACAGATCCTTCATGAAGAATTTTAATGAAAGCAAAGCTTTCAACGATGTTAACATGGGAATATTATTGCCAATAAGCAATACATCATCAACGTAAAGGACAATGAATGTCAGTGCTCAGTCACTCCCACTAACCTTTTTATATACACAGTGATCATCCTCGTTTTGAACGAAATCATATTCTTTTATGATCTCATCAAAACGTTGGTTCCAAGAACGCGATGCTTGCTTCAATCCATAAATGGATCGATTTAACTTACAAACCTTGTTTACAAGTCTTGGTACGATAAAATCGTCAGGCTGTTGCATATAAACATCCCCCAAAAGATTTCTGTTAAGGAAAGCGGTTTTGACGTCCATCTACCATATCTCGTAATCGAAATATGCAGCACTAGTAAGCATTATCCTAATGGATTTAATCATGGCGACGGGTGAAAAAGTTTCATCGTAATCGACACCATGTCGTTGACGATACCCTTTCGCTACAAGCCTAGCTTTGTACGTTTGTACGTTGCCATCCATGTCAGTCTTCTTCTTGAAGACCCATTTGCAACCAATAGGCTTTACGCCTTCTGGTGCATCAACCAGTGTCCAAACTTGGTTGGTGTACATGGAATCCATTTCGGAATTCATGGCATCTTGCCATAACCGGAGTCGATACCTTGTATCGCTTCCTCATACGTAGCCGGCTCATCTTCCTCAATAAGATTAATATCCACATGAGGTGAGATCAGAAACCCATACCTCTCAGCTTGTTTTCTGACTCTCTCCGACCTACGCGGTTCTTGTGTATTCGAAGATTGTGGTACAGTTTCATCCCTGAAGAACTGTTCATGTTCCATTAAGGATTCTGTGCCAGGAACAGTATCACTTCGATTTTCATCGAGTTCTACTTTCCTCCCACTTATCACTGTATTTAGGAATTCCTTCTCAGGAAAAACGCATGTAGAGCAACAATACTTTGTTCTCTTGTGGGTGATAGAAGTAATATCCTTTGGTTTCCCTAGGATATCCTACAAATAGGCATTTATCCGATTTGGATTCAAGTTTGGTACCTTCCAAACGTTTGACGTATGCCGAGCAACCCCAAATCTTCAGGAATGAGAAACTCGGTTTCTTTCCTTTCCATATTTCATACGGAGTCTGTTGAACAGACTTTGACGGAACCTTATTGAAAATAAGTATTGCACTATTCAATGCATATCCCCAGAAGGAAATAGGAAGCTCTGTGTGACTCATCATAGACCGTACCATGTCTAACAAAGTTCGGTTTCTCTGTTCGGACACACCGTTTAATTGTGGTGTTTCGGGAGGAGTCCACTGTGAAAGAATACCATATTTTTTCACGTAACCAAGAAACTCATTACTTAAGTATTCGCCACCACGGTCCGACCGTAATGTCTTAATACTTTTACCGGTCTGTTTTTCTACTTCGTGTCGAAACTCTTTGAATTTCTCAAAGGTTTCCGACTTGTGTCTCATAAGATACACATAATCATAACGTGATGCATCATCCGTAAAGGTTACGAAGTATTCATATCCACCTCTAGCCTGGCTAGACATGGGCCCACATACGTCACTATGAACGAGGGCTAACAGTTCGGTGGCACGTGCACCCTTTCCACTAAAAGGTGATTTAGGCATCTTGTCTAATAAACAAGATTCGCAGACGTCATATGAATTTGGATCAAATCCATAAGTACCCACTCTTCGAAAGTGTGGATATACGTGTCTTGTTTATGTGTCCCAGACGACAATGCCACATATAAGTTTCATCTTTGTTACTTACTTTAAGCCTTTTGTTTGTTACATTATATGTTTGAGATTGATTTATATTCAAAATAGAAAGACCATTATTTACATCAGCAATGAAATTTCCATATCATTTTTATACATAAAACACCCAGTGTTTCTAAATACAAAAGTATATCCACATTGGGATAACATAGATACAGAAATAATATTCCTAGTCAAACTAGGTACATAATAACAGTCTGATAGTTTAAGTACATGCCCCGAGGGCAGTTCCAAAACAAAAGTGCCAACGGCCAAAACGGCGACCTGTGTCCCATTTCCAACGCGGAGGTCAATCTCTTCTGAGGCCAGTCTCCTGCTAATCTGCAGATCCTGCACATCAGTACATATATGAGTTCCACAACCAGAATCAAAATCCAATTTTTAAAACTAGTAGTAGACATGTTTATTTCTATAATAAACATACCTGAAGCCGGTGCCTTGCCCGCTTTGATTTCCTTCATGTGTGCCTTGTACTCGCGGCATTCACGCTTCCAGTGACCCCGCTTCCCGCACTGCAGACATACATCTTGGGATTTGTCCTTATGTTTCCCAAAACCCTTTAACGATTTGGCCTTGCCCTTCTTCTTATGCTTCTTCTTCTTAACACCTCCATTTGCCTTGGGCCAAGCCCTCGGAGTCTGAGATGTTAAAGCAAAGTGCGCCTCGCTTCTTGCCCTTTAGAAGCTCTTTTTCTGCTTCGCGCAGAGTGGGCATCAACTCTCCAAGAGTTTGGTCTTGGTTCAACATATTGTAGTTCATGATAAACCCACTCCAAGTGTCGGGGAGAGACTGTAGGATCAAATCTACTGAAGTCTCAGCCTCGAAGACGATGCCCATCTGTCTGAGCTGCTCATTGTTAGTAATCATCTGTGACACATGGTGCTCAACAGATGTACTCTCTGACATGCGAGCGCGGAAGAGCTTCTTCTGCAACTCATATCTTTGCGATCTAAGATTAGATCGGGGAAGATCATGCAACTTCTTCATCATCTCATAGGGATCCAATCCTTTGTTTTGATGACGGAATTGCGGAGTCATAGCAGCAAGCATTATCGATTGAGCAGTCGCGTTGTCATCGTTATGAGTCTTCCAAATCTCTAGCTCAAGCAACTGATCAGGTTGGGGCTTAGGCCTAAGAGGTCTATCTATAGTATATAGTAACTTCTCGGATCTCAGAACAATTCTGAGATTCATATCCCAGTCTTGAAAGTTTGTGCCATTAAAGACATATCGCCAATGACAATATCCTAATTCTTAACTTTCCTATCAACTTAACCGCAATAGTCAAACTATTCGATTAACGATGTATGGGTACAGTCTAACTGTTACAAGAAAAATAATGAAATATTAGTCCAACTAATAAATTAATTGACGAAATAATTTGAAAGCGCGTAAAGCTAAGTATTTGAACGAAATTGCAAATTCAATACTAGCCTCCCACTATTTTTCGGCGAGCCTCTAACCCTCTGTTGAGTACTCAAGAATCCTAGTTTCCTAGTGGGCTAGGATCCCGTTAAATAACACACAACCTTGACTTTGGCCAACAAGCTGTATGATATTTAACTAGGTAGATCTCTAAGATCAATTGGATCTCATCCAATTCCTAGATCCGGTAGGTGGACCTCCAAGTCTGAAACATATATAAAATATATATGCCAATATATCCAATATATTTTCCTAACCTTTTCCTCTGAATCAACTAAGCCTGGCTTTGACACAACAAGCTTAATGATTCCAGTTAAGCGGAACCCATTGACTTTGGAAAGCTTCGTAATCGATGTCGATGGACAAGAAGTGATCTTGACTTTGGCCAACAAATCACAACTTGGACAAGACATACGATATGGAACAAAGCCTTCATGATTCAAACACATCCGCGATGGACAAAGGTCTTGACTTTGGCCAACAAACCAGTGTCAATCTTAGATCTTGAGTAAGAATCACTAAATGGAAGGAAAACACTTAATATTTGTTGAGGGTTTTTCGCGTAAATTGGCAACCAATTTATTATCTTTGTTAGGTCTCATCATACACCCTTAAGCATGCATTCTAAAAGCATAATAAGGCGCGAAAATAAATTAATAATGATATGCGGATGGATATCTCACAGATTGTTCCTAGAACAAATCACTCTATTTCCTCTCCCCGGCTAGCACTATTCTAACTTCTACCCAATTACATAATACAATTAAAGAAACCTCATTAACATTGAGGGGAATTAGGTGAGAAGAGAATTACAAAGAATCGAGAGATAAGGCTGGACACGCAGGTCCAATTTAATAAATTCTAAATTTACAATAATTTCCAAAATTGTCATTCCCTTCTAATATCCATCTGATATACATTATTCATTCAACACATCCATGTATTCACATAAAGCATGTTATTCAATCAATCTAATCCAATTAATTAATCTTTGAATAAAGTGATCATCCAATGTTCAAACAACGATTTGATTTGCTCGAGTCCAACTCGTTTAGATAAGTACAAAAGTCGAATTCTTGAATTATATCGAACTACAATTTAAATCTAATTTAATTCGTATTCAATACGAATTCTTTATTTAATTCCAAATTAAATAACTACACTTTTAATGCGCCTTTACGACTTAGATTCCAAATCTAATCCAAATGGGTCTCAAGACCCAATTAACATCCAATGTCATTTAATTAAAGTCCAATGGGCTTTCAATTAATTTCTTAAGGCATGAACTTTGGTCAATATGGGTCAAACCCAGATACCAAAGCTCAATTAAGGAATCACCATATTTGCCAAGAAACCAATTTCAACCCATTAGGCCCAATTAAACATTAAAGGCTCATTTGTCATATTGGACTTAATGGAATGATTTAGGCCCAATTTGGATCCAATCCAATTGACATAAACCAACTTAGCCCAACCAAGCCCATTAGGCCCAAATACAACATTTTAAGCCCAATTCTAAATTAGCCCAACTAATTAAATTTTAATATTCCAAATATCATGATTAATTAATTAAAGTGCTTAGCCATGATTAACTTATTTAAATTAACATTTCCAA
>SKCR01046432.1:0-49994 GCA_019454045.1 Zanthoxylum bungeanum
CCAACAGTTTGGTGGCGTTGGAAAATGTGTGGTTTCAAGAACTAGTTACACGATTCTGATTTTATCGTTCTACGTGTAAAATATTTTTGTTTTAGATATAAAACTTTCAAATGAACTCCGAATGAGCTGATTCTTAAACCAATGGACTCGTTTTTCCGAGAAGAACAACTTTCATGTTGAACATTTTTCAAAATTTGCATCAGAAGGGCTTCATAAATGTAACTTTCTAAGAGCCGCCATGATAGAGGCCTAAATGCAAATTTCGGGGGGCCTGAATGTAAATTTCAGAAACTTCACTATAAGTACCCCGTAATTTTCAGAAATTACAAAAGCTCATAAATCCTTTAACTCCTCAAAATGACCCCCATCTCCATTTTTGGTTTAGCGGCTGCCAGGTTGCACCGGCGGCCAGCCAGCCACGACCGGCCGTCGCGACGGCACCGAGAGAGACGTCCGGCCACCATGCATCCAACGATGGACGGCGGCAACGCATAGAACGCTGGAAATAATGAGAAATGAAGGTAAAGATGTGCGGCCATGGGTCTCTCAATCCCGACTCGTCGCTTCATTTCACGGACTTAGCCAGCTACCAAATTGAAGCTCTCGGAGAGTACTACAAGTTGGCGGTGATGGATTTTCCGTTCTGTGCACGATTATATGTGAAAATGATGAAGTAAGATTCAGATGAATAGTGACCCATGATGAACAGTAGCTCCAATAGGAATTCCGTCGATTCCAGCGCGTTCTTGGGATCGTTTAGAGTCCGTATATATCCTCGAAATCTCGGTAAGACCTCCCGATAAAAATTCGAAAATTTCAAGTTTTATGTTAAATATCGGATGCATCTAGTAGTTTCGTAGAATAGTGTAAGGATATAAAATGAATTGTTTGAGTATTAGTATATTGAATATGAGCATTCAGTAGAATCCGAGTGAAAACGAAACGCGTTTGATCGATCAGATAGAAATTGTAAGTTTCCGATAAAAATGGGGTTTTAGGTGTAATGATGTGTTTGATTTTAACGACAGTTATGAGTTATTTATGATATTACAAGAATGTTTGGATAAATTCGGGTAGATTCGACGGGTTCAAGACCCTTCCGTAGCGTTTGCGAAAATTTTATCGGAAGATTTTCCAAAAACACGTAAACTGAGAATTTAAGTTAACTAACCACTTGGAATAGTTTGTAACGATATTTTAAGGTTACTGAAACTGAAAGATATTGAAAATGGACTTGGTTTGGTTATATCGAAAAGATCCGAGATTTTTCGTAGTTTAGTCGAAAACTCCGTAAGTTATGATTTTGATGACTTTTCGCTATTTGTTTTGGCAGACTCGACTAGAACCTGGAGTGCTCGTGAAGCCAGGTAAGTAACCCATACGATGAGAACTTAAGTTGGTGAATTCGTGTTTTAATTTTTATAAAAAGAAGATTGACATGTTAGGATAAAATGTGGATAGTTATGAAGTGACTTTTGGTACGAAGTACGAGATTAAATATGGTTATGATAATCAACCACCACATGTATGGATTTTTGTAATGTTATGATATGAAGTGAAATGATTAATGACATTGATGTCTATTGATGTATGTAAGATTATGAACATATAATGGTATGTATGTGTATAAGTAAATGAACAAGTATATATATAAGCATAGGTACACGTATTTGAATATGCATGAGATGATAAGTATGATTTGAGTGTATAAAATCGGTAAAGAGACCAATTTATGATTTTTGAATTTGTTTTAGCACGTGAAAATGTGCGTTATTGGAGTAAGTTTGTTATTGACTAGTGCATACGATATAGCTATATAGAGGTTGGGTTTGTATAAGTTAAGCCTTTCTTTAGTAATAGAAGTACATGATTGATATGATGCGTATATGAAAGGAAATGTATATTTGGTAAGACGTTGTATCAATGTCTTTAGATAAAAGTATGGAATAAAAGTATGGATATACGAGTCTTGTTTAATTGTGTCCCAGACAACAATGCCACTTATAAGTCTCTTCTGATCAAATCAGTTTGAGCTATTTGTTTGTCATGTCATACGTTTGAGATTTATATATATTCAAATATAAATACTGTTATTCACATCTAATGTGTTTATCTCAATATCATCTTTATAAAATAAAACACTTTAGTGTTCTAGAATATAAAGGTATACCCGCAACAGGTTAAACACTGATATAGAGATAATATTTCTAGTTAAACTAGTTACATTATAACAGTTTCCTAATTTAAGTACACACCCGAAGGGTAGTTCCTAAACTTAGGTATCTACAGTTAAAACAGGGACTTTCGTCCCGTTTTCGATTCGCAGATAAATCTCAACTGAAGTCAGTATCCTGCTTATAAGCAGATTCTGCACACCAGTACATATATTTATGCACCACATCCAATATCTAAAATCCAATTTTAATACTAGAAGTGAACATATTTATGACAAACATATTTGAAGTCAGAGTCTTGCTCGTCTTCAATTCCTTCATGTATGCCTTGTCCATACGGCGGTCATGCTTCCATGATCCCGTTTGCCACAATTTAGGCAGATATTTTGGGATATGTCATTTGTCTTCTCAGAAGATTATAATGACTTTGCCTTTGCCCTTTTCACACCCAGAAGCCTTTGGTCAAGCCTTGGCCTTCTAGAATGTCAAAATAAGATGCGCCTTGCGCTTCTTGCCTTATTGCAAACTTTGGCTTTGTCTCCTTGAGCATAGCCATTAACTCTCCAAGAGTTTATTATTGCAATTTTAATACTTCTAAGATCTAAGGATAGATCTATGAAGATCCTTCAATTTCAATATCATACTATAAGGATCTAATCCTTAGTTCTAACAAAGAAATTAGGGAGTCTATTTGGCAAGCATAATGGATTAAGCATAAGATGTTATTTTATCAAACAAAGTAACTTCTTAGTTTTCACGACTATCCTGATATTTTATTCCCAATTTGAAAATTAAAGTCGTTTAAATACATTTTCACCCAGGATTATGTTTTAAACACTAATCTTTCATTTTATCTTGATTGCTATAGTCCAACTATCCAATCAATGATTGTAGGTACTATTTATTATAATGATTACTATAGTCTAACTATATAATCAACTATAATTTAATTGGTTAAATTCAATTATATTGATTACTATAATCCAATTATAAAATCAACTATAATTTTAATTTATTAATTCAAATATATTGATTACTATAATCCAATTATATAATCAACTATAAATGAAATAGTTTGAATACAATCCAACTGTTTAATTAAAACAACGATTAAATATTAGTCCAACTAATATATAATTTATTTGACGAAAAATTTGAATGAGCGCGTATGGCAAGTAACTAAACGAATATTGAAAATTTAATACTTGCCTCCCACTATTTTTTGGCGAGCCTCTAACCCTCTGTTGAGTACTCGGGAAACCTTGTTTCCTAGTGGGCTAGGATCCCGTTAAATAACACACAATCTTGACTTTGGCCAACAAATTGTATGATAATTAACTAGGTAGATCTCTAAGATCAATTGAATCCCATCCAATTCATAGATTCAGTAGGTGGACATCCAAGTCCGAGACATATATCTTATATATGCCAATATATCCAATATATTGCCTAACCTTTTTCCTCTGAATCAACTAAGCCTTGGCTTTGGCATAATAAACATAGTGATCCCAGTTAAGCGGAACCCATTGACCTTGGAAAGCTTCGTAATCAATGTCGATGGACAAGAAGTGATCTTGACTTTGCCCAACAAATCACAACTTGGACAAAACACCAATATGGAACAAAGCTTTCATGATTCAAACACATCCGCGACGGACAAAGGCCTTGACTTTGGCCAACAAACCAATGCCAGTCTTGGATCTTGAGTATTATTTGAGGGTTTTTCGCATGTAATTGGCAACCAATTAATTATCTTTGTTAAGGTCTCATAATCATACACCCTTAAACATGCATTCTAAACACATAATAAGGCGCGTAAATAAATATAATAATAATGATATGCAGATGGATACTTAACACATTGTTCCTAGAACAAATCTCTCTCTTTCCTCTCTCCACCTAGCACAAGTATTACTTCTACCCAATTACATAACACTTCTAAAGAAACCTCATTTACATTGAGGGGAATAGGTGAGAAGAGAAATACATAGAGTAAGGAGGTAATAGGATGGACATGCAGGTCCAATTAATAAATTCTAAATTTATTACAACAATTTCCAAAATTGCCCACACCCATCTAATATCCATCCGATATACATTATTCATGAATCTCATTCATGTATTCACACAAGCATGTTATCAATCAATCTAATCCAATTAATTAATCTGAATATTAATGACCATCCAATGTTCAAACAACGATTTGATTTTGCGTGAGTCCAACTCGTTTTGCGAATAAGTACTCAAAGTACGAATTCTTGAATTAAATTAAACTACAACATTAAATCCAATTTAATTTACATTTAATACTAATTCACTATTTAATTCCAAATTAAATATTACACTTTATTAACGAACCTTTACGACTTAGATTCTAAATCTAATCGTTACGGGTCTCAAAGCCCGATTAACATCCAATGTTAATTTAATTAAAGTCCAATGGGCTTTTAATTAATTTCTTAAGGCATGGACTTTTGGTCAATATGGGTCAAACCCAAATACCAAAGCCCATTTAAGGAATCACCCTTATTTGCCAAGAAACCAATTTAGGCACAATTAAAATTAAAAGTCCATTTAAGTCATATTTGGACTTTATGGAAATGGTTTTGGGCCCAATTCGATTCAACCAATTTAGCCTAAACCTAACTTGGTATTAAGCCCAATTACAACTTTACAAGCCCAATTTCCAAAATAAGCCCAATTAATTAAATCACAAAATTCCAAATTTCATAACTTAATTAACCTAAGTGTATTGCCATAATTAATTACCCGAATTAACTTTTCTAAAACATCAATTTACACAATTAATTATGCTCATCATCATCAATTCATGTCCAACACAATTGAATCAAAAATCAATCATTTTCCATGCTTATAGTCTCGGCAATTTGGGGTTTATTTGTCCAATTCAAAATTCAATCCAATTAAATCTCAAATCAACAATTCCCAAATGATTTCAACTCATCCAATGATTAAAATCAAAAATTACCATGAATTAGGGCATTGTTCATGTCTTGGCCAAGCCTAAGATTTGGGCAAAAATTGATCCGATCAACTTTTAATGAAATTGATCATATACAACTTCAATCCAACATCATTCAAGCATACTCAATCAATTAATTTTATCAAATCATGCTCAAATTCAATTTACCCAATTTTACCCTAAATTCAAGTTTCATGCTCAAAACCTCGCTCTGATACCATTGTTGGGTTTCTCTAAGGTCCCGGGATCAAATCAAGCAATGAAATTCATGTGAATACTCAACGAAGAATGGCGGAAACATACTTAAATTGATCGATTGTGCGATGCGATGAACATAAAAATTCTTTTCCTCCTCCAAGGTGCTCACGACAGTGGGCTTTTTGTGCTCCTCCAATTTCGGCCATGGATGATCCACCAAGCTCCAAGCTTTGTGTTGTAATTCCATGCTCACGAGTGGATTTCCCTATCACCTTTTCAAGACTCCTAAAGCGTGCTAGCACTCTGAAAATTTTGCCGCAAAACTTCCTATGCTTCTCCTACAACTCACGGCATTTGCAGTGAAAATAAGGGAAGAAAATGGCCTAAGCCGAGAGAGAGAGAGGAGAGAGTAGAGAGAAAATGTATTAGGTTAATTGATTTCAAAAATCAATTAAAACATATACCATATAATTTTTTGAATTTCCAAAAGTCAAAAGGTACAAGCATTAAAGCTTTCCCAACTACCACCATCAATCACAAGTGACAAGTTGTCACATCACTCAAAGTGACTAGACATCATATCAATCGATTGACTAGTGATTTGATGCTTAATGTGACTTGTGGGCCGCACTTAAATTCGCAATGTGAGTGCGCCCGCAAATACTCCCGGGCTCAGGTTCGCTAATTCCAAATTAATGAATTTTCCATTGCGACGTAATTAAATAATTTTGCATAGCAAAATCACTATTCATGTCGCTAGCGAATTAATTCTAAATTAACTCGTTCGCTCGAATTAAAATCTAATTTTAATTCCGTGTCGAAATCCAATTTCGTTTAATATATCGAATATATTAATTTTATCGATTAATTCCAAATTAATCGTTCTCTCTCTTTAAATAATATTTTATCCCAGATAAAATATCTCCGTAATTAATCCTAGATTAATTTTCACTCTCATCTAATTAATCCCAGATTAATAAAGTGTGAGTCATACGTCATCGGTGAATCTTCGGGAAGCGATCCATGAGATCTCCAGATATGTTGGTAGTAAATCCGGTCGTCGGACTATCCGAACACGTAAGTACCTAGTACTACGTTTTTACCGATTTACAAGACAAGGTTGGCTTCTAGAAAAGCGCCATGCCTACCCAATTCTCCAGAAATATCCTTACAAGAATAAGTGATCTATATCAGGCGTAGTATACGTAGTATTGCGTATTACGATCCAATATCGGATGTCACATGCTAGGCCTGAAGCTGGAATTGTGTCTGCCCCGTACGAAGCACATATCAGATCTCTGGTAACTAGTCTCTATAATCGGATAAACATGACCTAGTCATAATATCCCAATAGCTACAGCATGTAAGAGAACAAGTTCCGTATCCTATGTGATCATCACCTCCACTATGACTGGAGTGATACTTCCATATCGACATCACACCCAATACACTACGATTCTCAATATACCAGGAAGAGGCGTACACAGAACCTGTTAAAGCCCTGGACGACCAAAACCAAAGTATATTGATTGTCGTAAGTATTAGCGGTGCAAGTATCAGGTTAAGACCAAATACACCTACCCTGATTCAGACTTCCATAGACACATAGTCATACTACCAATGGAATTCCGAGGGGTCTATCCAGAGCGAAGCTGTTTCCGTACCATCGGTAAACACAACCTCCTATTACACTTGCATAAGTATCTTATACCCAAATATATGAGAACTATGCCATTATGCCCTCACAATGCGCACAAGTGTAATACTAGTCTTTTTCGTATTATCGATGTCCAATCTCGATAATACTCTGACTAGGGATATTTAATGATTAAACCTTCACGGATTGATACTGTCTCATATCTTCTCAATCCAGAACTAATCATATGGACCTTCTATCATTTATACATCTTGGTGATCTAATCACAAATGATAAAAGAGCAATTTCCTTTGTCACATAGTTAATTTGTACAACAACACCATGTTCTGTACAAATAGTGACGCTATGGGTCATAATTGTCCAACATATCTATCCTCAAGGAAGATCGTAGGCTATTAAGTCTAAGGCTGAAACCTAAAATTCCTTTGTCAAGTTTATTTTAGATTTACCAGATCAATCTTATTAGTGGCCAGTTAACTAGACGCATTAAGCTTAAGACTTAATAAGTATAACTTTAAATTATCCAAACTATAAAAAACCCCTTATAAACCGGTGATATTAAAATTCATCACAACCCCAGATAACTAACTTAGTTACGACACAAAACTTGGGCTAGTAAAAACTTAAAAATAAATGACATAAAGTAAAATGATGAAAAGTAAATGCGGTAAAGTAAATACTGAAAAGTAAAATTACAATAAAATAAAATGTTAGGGTTAAAGGATCTTCTTTTACCACTACTTTTTTAGATATCTCCCTTAATATAATATATTAACTTGTGATAACATTACCAACCAGCCATATAAGCGGTAACCTGATTAAGTCAAATTAAGTCCGACCTTCCATAAAGGCGGTATCAATATTTGCCAATAAACCAGCAATATAGGTGGTAAATTACCAACCGAACAACTAGGCGGTATCCTTGCTTAGTCAAATTAAAACCAGTTTATAATTGATTACCAACCGACCAATATAGCGGTATCCTTGTTAAGTCAAATTTTAAGCAGTTTATATATTATAATTAAGGGAGATTAATCTAAATAACAGTAATAAAAGTTTTACCTTTCACCCTAGCAGGGGGAAGTTACCTCCTCATAGCTGAATAGTAAAAACTGAAAAAGTAAAGAAAGTAAATTACTAATACAGAAAGTAAATAAAAATTAATTACAAAACTGAAATTAAAAGAAAACTAGATACAAACTCCTTATTTATTCAGAGAATTACAGAGAGGAAGGTACATCTGAAACTAAAATTTCGAGCTGAATTTATATGCGTCAATAAGGTCTCCGCGTCGCGACGCGCAAGTTGTTCTTACGTCGCGACGCGGACACGTGTCACGCTCTGATTTGGTCCGTCGAGATTCTTATCCGATGACATGGCATTTTGGATGATTAATTCAATAATTGAGCTGACGTGGCTATGACGTGGTGATGACATGGCAATGATGTGGCGACACATGGCGATAGTGATTGTTGGCACCATAGGATAATGACACGTGGCATGGCGCACGTTAGTAGATCGGCTGTGATGTTGACACATGTCTCGGTGCACATTAGCAAAGTCAAAATTCTAAGATTCTGACACGTGTCCCCGATGCATGTTAGCATGGAGCAGCACATATTAGGCGTCGCGACGCGCCAAATGACGATTTTGCCCTTTTGTCAATTTTTCACTGTTTTGGCTCCAAATCACCTCCAGAATGTCCTGAAACTTTATTTATCTACAAAATAACACATAACACATTAAAATATTCACAAAACTCAAGAAATTATACAAAATATTATGTTAAATGAGTGGGAAATAGTGATACATTTACCACTCATCACACCCTCAAACCTAACATTTTGCTAGTCCTCGAGCAAAACATAAAATCATAAAAATAAAATTAAGCTAAGCCACTTTCATAGGGATCACAGTTGCATTTAGCATATGCAACAAGCCTTTAAACCCCTAGGTGTCCCTAGTGGACGAGTTGTAGTCTCGTGAGGGTTTACAGCAATGATACCCACAGACATTTTACAAAAGTAAAACGATAGTAAAACTAATGCACACAAAAGCAAAAAGACAAGAGAAAAGAGAATAAATAAGTTAGTGACTAATCAGGTGAAACTTCTACTCCAAGTCACTAGTTGTTTTCTTTCTTTCTAAATTACCGAATAAGTAAATTCTCCGATTATATTTACCATTCTCCGTATACACAACCAACAAAATATTAATCAACTCATTTTTGCCCACAACAGTCACAAGTGCAGTTGATAAGAGAGTAATATTTTTGTCCTAAAGTTTTATCAGAATTCACACATTTTTATAGCAATGGAATAATTTTTCTGATTTTTTTTCTGAATTTTTTCTTTGATTTTTGATTTTTTTTTATTTATATACAATATCTTCTATCTATGTAGCGAGTGTTGGGTCAGTGGCTCCCAAACCAGTTGGCTTTAGGGCACCAGGTGTTAAGACACCCCTACAGACTTAATTACTCAGAATTCATATATATATATATTTTTACAACATCCTTGATCCATGTAGCGAGCTTTGGGTCAGTGACTCCCAAACCAGTTGGCTTTAGGGTACTAGGTGTTAAAACACCCTTTCAGACTTAATAACTTGGATCTCAGATTTTTTTTATTTTTTTTACTCCATCACTTCTCATAGATGCTTCCTCCAATTAAACTAGAGCACTGAATATTACAAACTTTTCAATTATAGCTCATGTCCGTATATTACCATGCATGTTGATAATACCTGCCAACTGAGCATATGTAGATCCATTTTAGTCAATTTTATGGAGAATTTACAAATTAAATAATTCAAAAGGAAATAAACAAAAATTAACTTGTTTCGAAAATGGGTTGAAATACGTATCAGGAGTGAGAACTCTTTACACAGCTATCTCTCACGAATTTCACCCGATTAATCAAATTAAAAACACAAAAACACAAAATATTTTTTTGTTAAAAATTTTTCAATTTTGTATTTTTCAAAAAAATTTGGACTAAAAATAAAAACAAAATACAAACAAAATACTAATCAACTATTCCCCGCCCCCAAACCTAAATGAGACATTTTCCCAAATGTCTTAAATAGTAGAAGAAGAGTTTAGAAGATAGTACCTGGTTAGCTAAAATTCTACATCTAAATAAGAAATTTAAAGGTTAAGATCCAGATTTATCCGACGCTTCTTACCACGATCATCATCAGACCATTTTATCTTGGAAAAGATAGGGTCAATTTGTGGTTCATAGGCTAAGGTTTGGTCAATTAAATCATGGGCAGTTCTGGCAGTGAAGATGAGTTCTTTTAAAGGTTTTGACACGAACCCATTTCTCTGAGCATCATCAAGAAATACACAAAGGAAAATCATAAAATCCTTCTGCGTTGAACAATCCAATTGGTTTCTGGTGTATGTTCAAGTTCGCCCAAGATTGCACTGTAAAAATCTCCTCTAACTTACCCCAACCACCTGGCAAAGCAATAAAAGCATCAACACAGTTAATCATTTCCGCCAATCGTTCAGACATACCTGGCACGATCAGTTCTTCTCCGTTTGATGATCCTATAAGATCTGCCTCTACCAAGGGTTTTGGGTGTTGGTAAATTCTAAGGTCCCAAGATCAAACAAGACATGAAATTATGTGTGAACACATCAACGGAGGTAGCGGAATACTCACATTGATCGGTAGTAGAGTCGATTTGGAGACGATTCAAGCCCAAAAACGCACTGCCATGTAAGCCTACTGCATGCAGTCCACTGCCTACAAAAACAGAAAGTTAAGTGAAGAAACGGAGCTCCTAGCTTCGTCGGATGGATCCCGTCTCATGGTCGAACCTCCCTACCACCTTCGCAAGACTTGTAAGTGTGCTAGCACTTGATTTCTCACCATGAGAAACCACTCTTGCTTCCCTTTAGCTCACGCCCAAACTGGTTCAAAACCAGTGAAGAAAAGCACCCATGGGCGTGAGAGAGATGAGAGAATTTGAGAGAGAAGAAGTTGTGTTATGTTAATTAAAATGATTTACCAAAAATCAATATATTTATGCCATAATTTATTAATTAATAATAAAATTATGACACATAACATGCAATGGCTTAGAGTATAAAACACTCAATTCCATGCAATAACATTGAGTGCATTGTACACAATCTACATGCAATGACATTGAGTACAATGTACACAATCTACATGCAAAGCATTAGAATGACATGTGTCATGTGGGCCCCACACGTTCCCAAATGAAAGTGGGCCCACGTGCACTCACGCGTTCGGGTTCGATATTTCCGAAATACCGAGCTTACGTCGCGACGTTAATTCAATCGAATTTAAATAAATAATCGCCCCCGGCGAAATTATTATTTATGTCGCTAACGAATTAATCTTAATTAACTCGTTTGCCCGAATTAAAATTAATTTTAATTCCGTCGTCGAAATCTAATTTCGTCTAATACATCGATTAATTCCGAATTAATCGCTCTCTCTCTCTAGACGATATTTTATCCCGGATAAAACATCTCCGTTATTAATCCTAGATTAATTTTCTCTCTCTTCTATTATAATCCAGATTAGATTCATTATTCAAAGTGCAAGTGTGCGTCATCGGTGGATTATCGGGAAGCGACCCATGAGATCCCCGGATAAGTTGGCAGTAAATACGGTCGTCGGAGGTGCCCGAATCACGTACGTACCAAGTACTACGTTCTACCGATTTACGAGACAAGGTCGACTCCTAGCAAAGCACCAAGTCTTCCCAAGTTCTCCGGACATTATTCATCAAAGAATATCTAGATCTGTATCAAGTCTAGTATACAATTGTATTGTGTATATGGCCCAGTATCGGATAATCACGTGCTAGGGCTGGGGCTGGATAAGTGTCTGCCCCGTCCGAAACACATATCGGATGTCTGGTAAATTAGTCTCTAGTCGTCTATACATACGATAATTGGCTGTCGTACTATCACATCATGATCGGAGTCCTCACATCTTAAGTGCCACTCATACCTTATCCTGCGATTGACATCATCTCATTACGACTGAACTTAACTACGTTCCGTCTATCACACACATCACAATACGATTATTGACTGAACCCTGAACGAGACATCAGGACCAGTTCAGAGAGACAACACCAACCAGCACCCCACCACCAAAACAAAGTTTACACAACGTGATTCCGTAAGTATTAGCGATGTAAGTCTCAGGTTTTAAGACTATACACACCTACCTTGATTTCGGCCTCCCATAGACACCTAGTCATAATACCAATGGGATTCCGAAGGGTCTATCCAGAGCGAAGCTGTTTCCCGTACCATCGGTGAAACACGACCTCCTATCGCACTTGCACAAGTATCCAATACTTATATATATGAGAACTATGCCGTTGTGCCCTCACAACGCGCACAAGTGCAATACTAGTCTATTCCGCATTATCGATGTCCAGTCTCGATAATACTACGACTAGGGATATTTAATGATTAAACCTTTGGGGACTGATACTGTCTCATATCATTCTCAGTCCAGGAACTAATCATAGGGACCTCTCTTCATTTATATATCTATGGTGATCTAATCACAAACGATGAGAGTGCAATTTCCTTATTACATACGTTAATTGCTACAACAACACAATGATCTGTGCAAATAGTGACGCTATGGGTCATATTATCCAACAATCTCCCACTTGGCACGTAGCGAGTCACTCAAGTGTCCTACACTCGAACTATGTACAATTCGCTCAAATTGCTGAGGAAAGGTTTTCGTCAGCGGATTTGCTTAATTATCGTCTGACGCGATTTACACGATCATCACATCGCCACGATGTATGATCCGAACGAATCAGATGATACAGAAGTATATATCTGGATCGTCGATGAGACCTTTAATTCCTTAGCCTATGCTGACGCCTAGCTCAGCTGCTAACAGAACTTTATCTAATCTTATTAGATTTATTTTCTACCCGATGGTCTTCTATTGCTGCCTCAGCTGCAGCAATGATCCGCATTTGTTGTTTATTCGGCAACAGTTATCTTGCTAGGAAGATTTCCAGCTCACTGTCCCTGTTATTCAAACTTTATAGTACCGCAGTAGTATTTACCGGTTTGGAAACTTGCAGCAGTGATCCCAGTCACTTCAAGTTCTCCATCTCCATAGTTTAAGACAACATCTTTAGTTCTCTCAGATACTAACAGATGTTCTTTAATCTTCAATCCAGTGACTGTCACTTGGATTGACCCGATTGTGACTCCATATGCTCGAAGCGTATGAGACACCAATACAAGTACATTTTAAATGTACAATTTCCCAGAGAGTGTTAACAACTCCAAATCTATCCCAGTAGATCTTTATTCCCTGAATAAAGGTTGTTACTCCCCAGAATTCTACGGAGAATTTCTATTGAAAGAATATCTATGAAAGCCAAGCTTTCACCAATTGCTTTATGGGAATTTCACTGTCAGTGCGCTCTCCCACTAACCTCCTTATATACACAAGAATTATTTAGTTTTGAATCAAATCATAAACCATTATGATTATTTCAAAATAACAGTTCCAAGAACCTTATGCTTGCATCAATCCAAACATGGATCGAATAACCCGCAAACCTTGTTTGTCGGTTATACAAAATCGTCAGGATGTTGTAAATATCCTCCAAAAGGTTTCCTTTTCAGGAAAGCGATTTTGATTTGTAACTGACATATTTCATCAATGAAATATACAGTTATCAACAAGCATCTTCAAAATGGATTTATCATGGCAACAGGTAAAAAAGGTTGAACCGTTATTAACATAATGTTGATAACGCTACCTTTCCGTCAAAACCTTAGGTTTGCACGTTGGTATGTTGCCTTCCATGTATGTCTTCCTTGAAGACCTTTAATGTACCATAGGCACAACGCCTTGTGGTACAACAACTAGTATCCAAACATAGTTGTTATACATGGAATCCATTTCGGACTCATGGCACTTTGCCATAACAGGGAGTCGATACCTCGTATCACTTCCTCTAAACGTAGTCAGATGGTACACCACCATAAGATTGACATCTTTATGAGGTTAGATCAGAAACCCATACCCTAGGTTGTTTTCTGACTCTATCCGATCTACTAGTTTCTTGTGTATTTGAAGATTAATGGTATATAGTTTCATCATAGATGAACTATTTGTGTTCCATTACGGACTTCGTGCCTTGATCAGTATTACTCCGATTTTCATCGAGTATCACTATCCTCCCACTGACCACTGCATATCGGTATTCCTCTCAGGAAAACCGCATGGTGAGCAACAATTATATTGTTCTCATGTGGGATTTACAAGTACTATATTTAAGGTTTCCCTTAAGATAACCTATATTGGCACTTTATCCAATTTGGGTCCTTAGTTTGGTATCATCCAAACGCTATGCCTGGCATACCCAATTTATCAGGAATGAGAAACCTCGTTTCTTCCCTGTTCATATCCTATATGATATCTGTCAAACAGATTTATATGGAACCTTATTCTAAATAAGTTTTGCACTGTTAATACATATCCTGTTGAAGGAAACAGTAGCTCAGAGCGACTCGTGATAAACCTTATCATGTCCAACAAAATTCGGTTTTTGGTTCGGCACACCGTTTACTAACGTGTCTCGGGAGGAGTCCTCATACGAAAGAATACCGTACTCTTTCATTTATGTATGAAACTTACTGCTTAAGTATTTTCCATTACGGTTTCACCGTGGCGGAATAATACTATAGCCGATCTGTTTGTCTACTTCGTGTCGAAACTCTAAAGTTTCCGATCTGTGTTCTTCAAAAGAAACACATAACCACAACGTGATGTCACATCCGTTAAGGTCACGAAATATTCATGTTCACATCTAGCCTAGCTAGATATGGGCCCACTTACTTCACCATGAATAGGGCTAACAGATCGGTGGCCCTTTTACTATTACCAAGTAAATAGTATTTTAGGTATTTTACCTAATAAACTAGATTCGCAGACCTTATTTGAATAGTCAAATCAGTCCTAGTACCCACTCTACAAAAGTGTGGATATACGAGTCTTGTTTAATAAACTAGATTCGTAGACCTTATTTGAATAGTCAAATCAGTCCTAGTACCCACTCTTCAAAAGTGTGGATATACGAGTCTTGTTTAATTGTGTCCCAGACAACAATGCCACAAATAAGTCTCCATTGATCAAATCAATTTGAGCTATTTATTTGTCATTTTATATGTTTGAGATTTTATTTATATTCAAATATAAATTCTGTATTTATCTCAGTATCATCTTTATATATTGAAACACTTTAGTGTTCTAGAATATAAAGGTTTTATCCGCAATGGATTAAACACTGATATAGAGATAATGTCTCTAGTTAACTAGTTACATTATAACATTTCCTAATTTAAGTACATACCCAAAGGGTAGTTCCTAAACTTAGGTATCTGCGGTCGAAACAGCGACTTTCGTCCCGTTTCCAATTCGCAGAGAAATCTCGGCTTGAAGCCAGTATCCAGCTCACAGCGGATTCTGAACGTCAATACATATATTTATGTACCACACTAAGTATTTAAAATCCAATTTTAATACTAGTAGTGAACATAACTTTGACAATATTTTAAAGTTAGAGCCTCGCCCTTTCTTTAATTCCTTCGTGTCTTCCATATCAAATGGTAGTCACTTGGGATATGTCAATTATCCTTTTCAATATTTCACAAACCTTTGGCCACGCCTTGGGTTTCGGAATATCGAAACGATGTGCACCTTGTGCTACATGCCCTAATTGCAAACTTTGACTTTTCTCCAATAGAATAGTCAATTAATTCTCCAAGAATTATTAATTGCAACTTTAATACTTTTAAATCTAAAGATAGATTATAAGTATATCAATTAAGCACTAAAGTCATCATCACATAAATCTTCCAAAGACTTTATGCTCTACTATTTGCTTAATTATGGGCTTAGTAATAATAAGTTATTTTATCAAATAAATTAACCTATTGTAAATTCCCAATTGAAAATTAAATCATTTAAAACATTTAATCCAATGATTATATATTTTAAATATTCAACCTTTCAATTCTTTACTTGATTTTAATAGTCCAAAATTTAATCAAATTATTAAGGTACTATTTATTATAATGATTACAATAATCCAATTATTTAATCAACTATAATTTTAATTGATACTATAATTCATTATAAAATCAACTATCATTTAATTCAATTATATTGATTACTATATCCATTACAAAATCAATATATTATGATTATATATCAAATAATATTATTTATAATTTAAAAAAATAAATTATTAAAATGAATATAGTATATTCCAACTTATATATTTTTTTAAAACAACATAAAATATTAGTCCAACTAATACTTTTGATTAATATGACGAGTAAAATATAAATGAGCGTGTTTAGCGAGTATTCGAACGAATGTTGCAAATTCAATACTTGCCTCCCACTATTTTTCGTCGAGCCTCTAACCCTCTGTCGAGTACTCGGGAAACCGTGTTTCCTAGTGGGCTAGGATCCTGTTAAATATCACACAATCTGACTTTGGCCAACAATTGTATGATAATTAACTAGGTAGATCTCTAAGATCAATTGGATCTCATCCAATTCCTAGATCCGGTTAGGTGGACATCCAAGTCCTAAACATATCTTATAATGCCTATATATCCAATATATATACCCTAACCTTTTTCCTCTGAATCAACTAGGCCTTGGCTTTGGCACAAACAAACCTGATGATCCCAGTCAGCGCGGGACCCATTGACCATGGAGGCTTCGTAATCAATGTCAATGGACAAGAAGTGGTCTTGACTTTGGCCAACAAACCACAACTTGGACACGACACCGATATAGAACAAAGCCTCGTGATTAAAACACATCTTTGATGGACAAGGGCTTGACTTTGGCCAACAAACCCCTGCCAATCTCGGATCTTGAGTAAGAATCACTCAATGGAAGGAAAAACGCATGATATTTAATGAGGGTTTTTCGCGTGCAAATTGGCTACCAATTTAATTATCTTTGTTAAGGTCTCATCATCATACACCCTTAAACATGCATTCTAAATACATAATAAAGCGAGTATGAAATAAAATAATAATGATATGCGGATGGATACTTAACACATTGATCCTAGATCAAATCTCTCCCTTTCTCACTCAAGCTAGCACTTGTACTACTTCTACCCGTTACACTACACTTCTAAAGAAACCTCATATACATAGAGGGGAATAGGTGAGAAGAGAATACAAAGAGAAAGAAGGTGATAAGGCTGGACACGCAGGTCCAATTTAATAAATCGAATTTATTACAACAATTTCTAAAATTGCCCACCCGACTAATATCCATCCGATATACATTATTCATTCAACAACACGTATTCACACACATAAGCATGTTATCAATCAATCTAATCAAATTAATTAATCTGATAATTAAGTGATCATCCAATGTTCAAACAACGATTTGATTTTGTTCGAGTCAAACTCGTTTTTGCGAATAAGTACTCAAAGTACGAATTCATGAATTAAATTAAACTACATCATTAAATCTAATTTAACATGTATTTAATACTAATTCATTATTCAATTCAAAATTAAACATTACACTTTTATTCAATAAACCTTTTCGATTTAAATTCCAAATTTAGTCGTAATGCGTCTCAAAGACCGATTAACGTCCAACGTCAATTCAATTAAAGTCCAATGGGCTTTTGATTGATTTCTTAAGGCGTGGACTTTTGGTCAACTCGGGTCAAACCGATAACCAAAGTCCAATCCGGGATTTACCCCATAAGCCCATAAATCAATCTTGGCCCATTAGGCCCAATTGAACATTAAAGGTTCATTAGTCGCAATTGGGCTTTATGGTTAAGGTTTTGGGCCCAATTGGATCCAATCCACTTGGCCTAAACCAAACTTGATAAATCAAGCCCAATAGCCCCAAATACAACAATTCAAGCCCAAATCCAATTTAAGCCTAAATAATTAAATTACACTAATCCAATTACGCAATTTAATTACCTAAAGTGCATTATATGATTAATCAACTAAATCAACATTTTTAAAACACCAAATTAGTCTTATTAATCATATTCAATTCATTATCACATGTCAAACACACATAATGAAAAATCAAACCCATTTACATGCTTTCATGCTCTCGGCCAAGGAGGGATTTTGTGTCCGATTTGGTTTCGATCCAATCGAACCTACAATCGACATCAAATCACCATCCAATTGATTTATACACATCCAATGTCACAAAACCAAAATTCCAAGAAACATTAGGGCATATCACATTCGGCCAAGGTGGAATTTTTGGGGAAAAATCATCCAATGCATTTTTCATAAAATTGATTCCATGTAACATCATTCTATATACATGTAAGCATTCTTATTCATCAAATTTCACAAGAACATGCTTCAATCAATTTCATCACACCATTCGGCCAACATCAATATTTTGGGGAAAATTATTCCAAATCAATTTTCAACAAATTGGTCCAACCAAAATGCAATAAATCATGTTATAAGCATACTCAAACAAGCAATTTATTCAAATCATGCTCAACAAACATTTACCCAAATTTTAAGCCCTACAAATTTCATGCTTGCAACATTAGCTCATGATGCCATTGTTGGTAAATTCTAAGGTCCCAAGATCAAACAAGACATGAAATTATGTGTGAACACATCAACGGAGGTAGCGGAATACTCACATTGATCGGTAGAGTCGATTTGGAGACGATTCAAGCCCAAAAACGCACTGCCATGTAAGCCTACTGCATGCAGTCCACTGCCTACAAAAACAGAAAATAAGTGAAGAAGAAACGGAGCTCCTAGCTTCGTCGGATGGATCCCGTCTCATGGTCGAACCTCCCTACCACCTTCGCAAGACTTGTAAGTGTGCTAGCACTTGATTTCTCACCATGAGAAACCACTCTTGCTTCCCTTTAGCTCACGCCCAAACTGGTTCAAAACCAGTGAAGAAAAGCCAACTTGGGCGTGAGAGAGAGAGAGAGAGAAATTTGAGAGAGAAGAAGTTGTGTTATGTTAATTAAAATGATTACCAAAAATCAATTTATATTTATGCCATAATTTATTAAATAATAATAAAATTATGACACATAACATGCAATGGCTTAGAGTATAAAACACTCAATTTCCATGCAATAACATTGAGTGCATTGTACACAATCTACATGCAATGACATTGAGTACAATGTACACAATCTACATGCAAAGCATTAGAATGACATGTGTCATGTGGGCCCCACACGTTCCCAAATGAAAGTGGGCCCACGTGCACTCACGCGTTCGGGTTCGATATTTCCGAAATACCGAGCTTACGTCGCGACGTTAATTCAATCGAATTTAAATAAATAATCGCCCCCGGCGAAATTATTATTTACGTCGCTAACGAATTAATTCTTAATTAACTCGTTTGCCCGAATTAAAATCTAATTTTAATTCCGCGTCGAAATCTAATTTCGTCTAATACATCGATTAATTCCGAATTAATCGCTCTCTCTCTCTAGACGATATTTTATCCCGGATAAAACATCTCCGTTATTAATCCTAGATTAATTTTCTCTCTCTTCTATTATAATCCCAGATTATTCAAGAGTGCAAGTTGTGCGTCATCGGTGGATTATCGGGAAGCGACCCATGAGATCCCCGGATAAGTTGGCAGTAAATACGGTCGTCGGAGTGCCCGAATCACGTACGTACCAAGTACTACGTTCTACCGATTTACGAGACAAGGTCGACTCCTAGCAAAGCACCAAGTCTTCCCAAGTTCTCCGGACATATTCATCAAAGAATATCTAGATCTGTATCAAGCGTAGTATACAATTGTATTGTGTATAGGCCCAGTATCGGATAATCACGTGCTAGGGCTGGGGCTGGATAAGTGTCTGCCCCGTCCGAAACACATATCGGATGTCTGGTAACTAGTCTCTATAATCGGATATTCATGACCTGGCCATAATATCACGATTGGATGCGCATCACTTTAAGAGCACTAATACCGTATCCTGCGTGACATCATCTCCATTACGACTGGAGTGACACTTCCGTCTTGACATCACATCCAATACACTACGATTCTCTGATAAACCCAGAAGAGGTGAACACAGAACCAGTTAAGATCCCCCACCACCAAAACTAAAGTTTACCGATTGTCGTAAGTATTAGCGATGTAAGTCTCAGGTTAAGACTATACACACCTACCTTGATTTCGGCCTCCCATAGACACCTAGTCATAATACCAATGGGATTCCGAAGGGTCTATCCAGAGCGAAGCTGTTTCCCGTACCATCGGGAAACACGACCTCCTATCGCACTTGCACAAGTATCCAATACTTATATATATGAGAACTATGCCGTTGTGCCCTCACAACGCGCACAAGTGCAATACTAGTCTATTCCGCATTATCGATGTCCAGTCTCGATAATACTACGACTAGGGATATTTAATGATTAAACTTTGGGGACTGATACTGTCTCATATCATTCTCAGTCCAGGAACTAATCATAGGGACCTCTCTTCATTTATATATCTATGGTGATCTAATCACAAACGATGAGAGTGCAATTTCCTTATTACATAGTTAATTTGCTACAACAACACAATGATCTGTGCAAATAGTGACGCTATGGGTCATATTATCCAACATTGGATGATTCCCAGAACGACTGCCTTAATCCTGGACAGCCTTGAAACGATCCCCATAGTCCAAGATTGCCTCCGCATATACTAGGTGCATATTCTTCTCAGCTATGACTCGTCCCAATTTCAGTGCTGCGCTACGTATTGTGGCTTAGTACCAAACTGTACCACAAAACACACAGATGTTTTCAACTCATCTTCTTGCAGTGGCTTCCATTTTTATCTGGATGCCTTCAAAAGTGTAATGATGAATGGAAATTTAGAAACACCGAAAAGGGTGAGTAAAAATAATAGCACTAGTACTTGCAAATGACATTATAGTTAATAGTAAAAAAATCGTGATAGTAAAAAAGTCGGATCCTGTCGGAGAAAATAAAATAACAAATCACAATTGTAGGAAAGACAAAGAGATATAATATGTACAAGAAACGTAGTGGCTTGATTGAAGTCTATGCGTCAGAGACAAACTTCCCATCCAATTTTCTTATAAATTGGCAAACAGGGTCTTTTGAGTCAGATTCTCGACACTTAACTGTTGTCTTCCTTTTGAATGTGATATAACACACGAATTTCGTGATACACATATCCACTAGGATGCATCTCAAGAGTTTTAGATATGTATCCAAAGACTCCTTACTCAAGCCATCCTAATGAAATTAATCTTATCTTCGCGGTTATCAGACATCATTCCTAAAGAACGACAATGAGTATCACAAAACATGCGAGAACATTTATAACATACACCCATTCTTTTAGCTCTTCTTTTTTTAGCATAGGTGCTTCTTCCTAAACTAGACAGATGTGAAATAAAAGAGTCAGAGGACTCACCTGCCAATCGGACCTGTGCTTCAATAATCCAATGAATTTCAGTAGGAATACCTTTAATCATCAGTAGTCTCATCTGTTCCAAGCGAGCTTTGTAAACTTTCATCAGAGATTTTTGAGGGAGAGAAGGAAATTGCTTGTGAAGATTTGCGAGAACTTCTTCCATCCTGAAATAACTTAACCTGTAAAAACTAAACACACAAAAATAAAACACACCAGATCATAATATATACACAAATTGCATGGGTTGCCTCCCTGTGAGCGCGAAGTTTAACATCGTCAGCTAGACGTGACTTCTCGAATGTTAGGCTGGATTTGAAAGTGTGACACTTTCTTTTTGTCGCTCAAATGATTCTCCCCAGTAGTGCTTGACACGCTGACTGTTAACCTTGAATGTTTCATTGGTGTTGGGATCTAGTAACTCAACAGCTCCATATGGTAAAACCTGAGTGATCAAAAATGGACCTGACCACATTGATTTCAACTTTCCAGGGAAATATTTTAACCTTAAATTGTACAACAACATCTGCTGCCTTGGTTCTAGTTGTCTGCGCACTATTTTTGGTCATGCCATTTCTTGGTCGTTTCCTTGTGTAATCTGGCATTCTCATAAGCCAGTAGGCGAAATTCCTCCAATTCATTGAGTTGGTGAATCGTTTCTCTCCTGCAGCTTGTTGATCAAGATTCAACTTCTTCAGTGCCCAGTACGCCTTGTGTTCAAGCTCAACTGGCAGATGGCATGCTTTCCCAAACACCATACGATATGGGGACATACCAATGGTTGTCTTGTAAGTTGTCCGATAGGCCCATAATGTGTCATCCAGTTTTGTAGACCTGTCCATCCTTGTTGATCCGATGGTTCTTTCCAAGATTCTTTTGATTTCCCTATTTGAAACTTCAACCTGTCCATTTGACTGTGGATGGTAAGCTGTGGCAACCTTATGAGTAACTCCATATTTGGATAGGAGTGCATCAAAGTATCTATTGCAGAAATGTGTTCCATCATCACTGATAATAGCCCGAGGCGTTCGAAAATGAGTGAAAATATTCTTTTTAAGGAATTTGATCACCACTTTTGAATCGTTTGATGGCAGTGCGATTGCTTCAACCCATTTGGAGACGTAGTCTACAACAACCAGTATGTACATGTTTCCGAATGATGGAACAAAGGGTCCCATAAAATCAATACCCCATACATCGAATATATCCACTTCCAAAATGTTTTGCAAAAGTCCTTTATATCTCCTCGAAATATTTCCCGTTCTCTGGCACCTGTCACATTGAAGAAGAAAAAGATAAGCATCTTTAAAAAGAGTGTGCCAGAACAAACCTGATTGAAAGACTTTAGCTACAGTTTTATTCCTAAAGAACGACAACGAGTATCACAAAACATGCGACCACATTTATAGCATACACCCATTCTTTTAGCTCTTCTCTTTTTAGCATAGGTGCTTCTTCCTAAATAAAGCTTATGTGAAATAAAAGAGTCAAATGACTCACCTGCCAATCATACCCGTGCTTCAATAATCCAACGAATGTCAGTAGAAATACCTTTAATCATCAGTAGTCTCATCCATTCCAAGCGAGCTTTGTAAACTTTCATCAGAGATTTTTTATGGAGAGAAGGAAATTGCTTGTGAAGATTTGTGAGAACTTCTTCCATCCTGAAATAACTTAACCGGTAAAAACTAAACATACAAAAATAAAACACACCAGATCATAATATATACACAAATTGCATGGGTTGCCTCCCCGTGAGCGCTAAGTTTAACGTCATCAGCTAGACGTGACTTCTCGAACGTTAGGTTGGATCTGAAGGTGTGACACTTTCATTTTGTCGCTCAAATGATTCTCCTCAGTAGTGCTTGACACGCTGACTGTTAACCTTGAATGTTTCGTTGGTGTTGGGATCTAGTAACTCAACAACTACATATGGTAAAACCTGAGTGATTATAAATGGACCTGACCACTTTTATTTCAACTTTCTAGGGAAAGGTTTTATCCTTAAATTGTACAATAACACCTGCTGCCTTGATTCCAGTTGTCTGCGCACTATTTTTCGGTCATGCCATTTCTTGGTCTTTTCCTTGTATTATCTGGCATTCTCATAAGCCTGTAGGCAAACTTCCTCCAATTCGTTGAGTTAGTGAAGTTGTTTCTCTCCTGTATCTTGTGGATTAAGATTAAACTTCTTCAATGCCCAGTACGCCTTGTGTTCAAGTTCAACTGGCAGATGGCATGCTTTCCCAAACACCATACGATATGGGGACATACCAATGGGTGTCTTGTAAGCTATCTGATATGCCCATAATGCGTCATCCAATTTTGTAGACCAGTCCCTCCTTATTGATCTGACGGTCCTTTCCAAGATAATTTTGATTTCCCTATTTGAAACTTCAACCTGTCCATTTGACTATGGATGGTAAGCTGTGGCAACCTTATGAGTAACTCCATATTTGGATAAAAGTGCATCAAAGTATCTGTTGCAGAAATGTGTGCCACCATCACTGATAATAGCCCGAGGCATTCCAAAGTGAGTGAAAATATTCTTTTTAAGGAATTTGATCACCACTTTTGAATCATTTGATGGCATTACGATTGCTTCAACCCATTTGGAGACGTAGTTTACAACAACCAGTATATACATGTTTCCGAATGATGGAACAAAGGGTCCCATAAAATCAATACCACACACATCGAATATCTCCACTTCCAAAATGTTTTGTAAAGGTCCTTTATTTCTCATCGAAATATTCCCCGTTCTCTGGCACCTGTCATATTGAAGAACAAAAAGATAAGCATCTTTAAAAAGAGTGTGCCAGAACAAACCTGATTGAATGACTTTAGTTACAGTTTTATTCCCATTGAAGTGTCCGCCATTTGGTGATGAATGACAGTGTTGCAAAACACTATTAACCTCCTCTTGTGGAACACACCATATCAGTATTTGATCAGCACAACGTTTGAATATGTACTATTCATCCCAGACATAGTGCTTGACTTCTTTGAAAAACTTCTTCTTTTGCTGAGTTGTCCATTCCAACGTCCATTTTCCTGATACAATGAAGTTGACATAGTCAGCATACCAAGGGACATCCTGCTGTTTCATGGCAAACATCTGTTCATCTGGAAACGTTTCTTTGATTGACAGTTCTTTGCCAGCCTTTTCTCCATTCTTGAGCCTCGATAAGTGATCTGCCACTTGATTTTCTGACCCTTTCATGTCTCGAATCTCCACGTCAAATTCTTACAGAATAAGTATCCAACTGATCAATCTAGGTTTGGCATCTTTCTTTACGATTATATATTTGATTGCTGAATGATATGTGTAGACCACTACTTGGGACCCAGCAGATAAGAGCGAAATTTTTCAAAAGTGAACACAACTGCAAGTAATTCCTTTTCAGTGGTTGTGTAGTTGAGTTGAGATTCATTCAGAGTTCTGCTGGAGTAGTAAATGGTGTGGAAAATATTTGCTTTGCGTTGTCCCAAAATTGCACCTACAGCAAAATCACTAGCATCGCACATCACCTCAAATGGAAGGGTCCAGTCTGGTGCTACAATAATGGGAACAGAGACCAGCTTCTATTTTAGGATCTCAAAATCTTCATGGCATTCTTTGGTGAAGTTGAAAGGCACATCCTTCTCCAGAAGATTTCAAAGAGGTTTTGCAATTTTGGAAAAGTCTTTGATAAATCTCCTGTAAAAATCAGCATGTCCAAGAAAGCTCCAAATCCCTTTGACAGATGTTGGTGGAGGTAGTTTTTCAATTGTTTAAATATTTGCTTTGTCTACCTTGATTCCCTTTTGTGAGATCCGGTGTCCCAAGACGATGCCTTCCTGCATCATGAAGTGGCATTTCTCCCAGTTGAGTACCAGGTTGGTATGTTCGCATCTTTGTAGTACATGTTCCAGATTTTGCAAGCAATGGTCAAAAGAGTCTCCAAACACAGAGAAATCATCCATGAATACCTCCATACTTTGCTCCAACAAGTCTGAGAAGATGGCCATCATGCAACGCTGAAAAATGGCAGGGGCATTACATAATCCAAATGGCATCCTGCGGAAAGCAAAAGTACCATAGGGACATGTAAATGTGGTTTTCTCCTGATCTTCTGGGGCGATAACAATCTGATTGTACCTTGAATATCCATCCAGAAAGTAATAGAACTCATATCCCACCAGTCTGTCCAGCATTTGATCAATGAATGGCAGTAGAAAATGGTCCATTCTCGTGGCTTTGTTCAGCTTTCGGTAGTCCATGCATACTCTCCATCCATTTACTATTCTTGTTGGAATTAGCTCGTTCTTTTCATTTGTGACTACAGTGATTCCTCATTTCTTTGGCACACACTTCATAGGACTCACCCAAGTGCTATCTGAGATGGGGTAGATGATACCAGCATCCAACCATTTGATGATTTATTTATTTATGACTTCCTTCATGATTGGATTGAGTCTCCGTTGATGCTCCACTATGGGTTTGTACTCATCGTTCATCAGGATCTTGTGCATGTAAAATGATGGACTAATGCCTCAAATGTCTGCTATAGTCCAGCCAATGGCATTCTTGTGCTCTCGTAACACTCTCAGTAACTTTTCTTTCTGCTCCAATGTTAGAGAAGAAGAAATAATTACAGGTAATTTAGAAGAGTTTCCAAGAAATGCATACCCGAGATGGCTCGGAAGTAACTTTAGCTCCAGCTGTGGTGGTTCTTCAATCGAAGGCTTGATTCGATCTTTCTTTGGGAGTTCCAGACTTTCAATTGGTGGTGTTGATTTGAAACGAAATGACTTGTCAAGATAATTGATACATTCCATAATTTCAGCATCTAGCTCGCTGTCAGTCATGTTGGTGATGTAAGCTTCAAGTTTTTTCGTGGAAATTGTATCAGTATCTTGGATGAGACTATCAACAATATCAATTCTGAAACATTCTTCCTCATTTTCTTCACTCGGGAATTTCATGGCTTTGAAAACATTGAAGGTAACTTCTTGGTCCTAAACTTTCGTGGTTAGTTCTCATTTTTATACATCAATCACAGTTCCACCTGTAGCCAAGAATGGTCTTCCAAGGATGATCAACACGTCTTTGTCTTCCTCCATGTCAAGGATAATGAAATCTATTGGGAGAATGAGTTTATCAACTTTGACTAGCACATCTTCAACCACTCTTCTCGAAAATGCGAGTGTTCGATTAGCAAGTTACAACGAGACTGAGGTAGGCATTGCTTCTCCAATTTGCAGTTTCCTATAAATAGAAAAGGCATCAAATTAACACTTACACCTAAGTCACATAAAGCCTTACGAATATAATGTTCTCCAATGGTGCATGTGACAGTGAAACTGCCAGGATCTTTCAACTTCGGGGGAAGTTTCTCTGAATAATGGCGCTGCATTCTTCCGTCAATGCTACTGTCTCGTAATCTCCCAATCTCCATTTTCGTGAAAGAATATCTTTCATGAAATTGACGTAGTTGGGCATTTCTTCTAAGGCTTCTGCGAATGGAATGTTGATATGTAGCTTTTTGAACACCTCCAAAAATCGAGCAAATTGCTTGTCGAGCTTGTTTCTCTGAAGTCACTGTGGAAAAGGTGGAGGTGAAGTGATTTGATCTTTTTCATTTGCTTCTTTTTCCTCCATCTGTGGGACTGCATCTTTTGGAATTTCTTCAATAGTTTCCTTGATTCCAATATCTTTGTTGATCTTAGTGCCGTTTTTCAAGGTAATGGCTTGACATTATTCCTTCCCTCGGTTCTTTAGATTTGGTTCTGTGTTGCTGGGAAGATTCCCAGGCGGTCTGTAACTTTAAGCATTGGCCAATTGTCCAATTTGTTTTTCCAATGCTTTGATGGAAGCAGATGGCTTTGAAAAATAGCATCATATGCTGCTTGTTGCTTTTTGAACATTTCTGCAATCCATTCTTTCATTTCTGGTTCTTTTTTAAACTCCTAGCCTTTGTTCTGTTTCTGGAATCCAGGTGGTGGATAGTTCTTTTACCCTGAATTGTTGCTTCATGAAAAATTAGGATGATTCCTCCACCATGGGTTGTAGGTGTTGGAATATGGATTGTTCCACTGTCTGTTGAAATTGTTGACATAATTCATCATCTCGTCAAGTTGGTTTGGTTCTGGTGCTCCTCCATATGGTGAGCTTGTGGATCCAGTGCTGAGAGTCTCCATGAATTTGCATATCTGATCTAGCTTGGCATTAATTGCTGTGTTGGCTCCAACTTCATAAATTCCAGCAAATCTTTGGCCACAAGGAATTGTTGTTAGCCATTTCTTCGATTAAGTCCCATGCTTGATCTTCTCCGTTTTCCATCAAAGCTCCTCCAGTAGTAGCATCAATTATGGTTCTCATCAGTCCAGAAAGTCCATTATAGAAGTTTGGACTTGAAGCCATTTTGGAATCTCATGGTGAAGACATTTCCGGAGCAAATATTTGTACCTTTCCCAAGCTTCATAGAGAGTTTTCGAGTCTTGTTGTACAAAGAATGTGATGTCATTCCTCAGTTTTGCTGTTCTGGCTGGTGGAAAATACTTTGCAAGGAATTTGGTGGCTAGAGTGTTCCAAGTTATGATGGAACCAGCTGGTAGTGAATGTAGCCAAGCTTTTGCTCTGTCTTTCAAGGAATATGGAAAAACCCGCAGTCTCATAGCTTCTTCAGCACCTCGGTTGTAATTGAAAGTGCCGCAAACTTCCAGGAAGTTGCTGATGTGGGTATTAGGATCTTCAGTTGCATTCCCTCCTAAACTGCACTGACTACTGAATCATCTGAATGCATGTTTTAATGTCACACGCATTTGCTGGTAAAGGAGGAAGTACAATACAGGAAATGAAGCCATCGACCACCGGAATGGTTCTGATTGAATGGGTATTGGTGGTGTAACGTCCAGAGGTTCAAGTTCCATGTTGACTAAAGCTTCTTGGCCTTCACGTCTTTCCCTTCTCAACTATTTGATGGTTCTTTCAATTTCTGGGTCAAACGGTCGGAGTTCAAAGCTTCTGGTTCGTCCCATGTAGTGTCTGAGAACCTGAAACATAAGAAAACAAAAATAATAAGAAAATAGAAAATTTGATACAAGTAAAGATATCTAACCTCAAAACTGTTGGACAGTTATGACCCATAGCGTCACTATTTGTACAGATCATGGTGTTGTTGTACAAATTAACTATGTGACAAGGGAAATTATCCTTTTATCATTTGTGATTAGATCACCAAGATATATAAATGATGAAAGGTCCATACGATTAGTTCCTGGATTGAGATGATATGAGACGGTATCAGTCCACGAAGGATTAATCATTAAATATCCCTAGTCAGAGTATTATCGAGATTGGACATCGATAATGCGAAAAAGACTAGTATTACACTTGTGCGTGTTGTGAGGGCATAACGACATAGTTCTCATATATTTGGGTATATGATACTTATGCAAGTGTGATAGGAGGTTGTGTTTACCGATGGTACGGGAAACAGCTTCGCTCTGGATAGACCCCCTTCGGAATTCCATTGGTAGTATGACTGTGTGTATATGGAAGTCCGAAATCAGGGTATGTGTATTTGGTCTTAACCTGAGACTTGCACCGCTAATACTTGCCACAATCAATATACTTTGGTTTTGGTCGTCCAGGGCTTTAACAGGTTCTGTGTACGCCTTTGCTGGGTATATTGAGAATCGTAGTGTGTTGGGTGTGATGTCAAGACGGAAGTATCACTCCAGTCATAGTGGAGATGATGGTCACGTAGGATACAGAATTGGTACTCTAATGTAATGCAGTCATCGGGATAAAATGACTAGGTCATGTTTATCCGATTATAGAGACTAGTTACCAAAGATCCGATATGTGCTTCGTACGGGGCAGACACAATTCCAGCCCCAGGCCTAGCATGTGACATCCGATACTGGATCGAAATATGTAATACTACATATACTACGCCTGATATAGATCACCATATTCCTGTAAGGATATTTCTGGAGAATTGGGTAGGCATGGCGCTTTGCTAGAAGCCAACCTTGTCTTGTAAATCGGTAAAAACATAGTACTAGGTACGTACGTGTTCGGATAGTCCGACGATCGGATTTACTACCAACATATCCAGGGATCTCATGGGTCGCTTCCCGAAGATTCACCGATGATGTATGACTCGCGCTTTATTAATCTGGGATTAATTAGATCAGAGAGAAAATTAATCTGGGATTAATTATAGAGATATTTTATCTGGATAAAATATTATTAAAAGAGAGAAAACGATTAATTTGGAATTAATCAATAAAATAATATATTCGATATATTATATGAAATTGGATTTCGACGCGGAATTGAAATTAGATTTTAATTCGGGCGAACAAGTTAATTTAGAATTAATTCGTTAGTGACGTGAATAGTGATTTTTCTAGGCATTATTATTTAATTACTTCGCAACGAAAAATTCGTTAATTTAGAATTAGTGAACTCGAGCCCGGGAGTGTTTGCGAGCGCACTCGCATTTCGAATTCAAGTGCGGCCCGCAAGTCACATCAATCATCAAATCGCTAGTCAATTAATTGATGTTACATTTAGTCACTTGATTGATGTGAATAGTTAATGTGGTGGTTGAAGGCATTTATGCCTTGACTTCTTGGAAAAGCCAAAAAAATTAGTAAATCAATTAATTGATTTTGGAAAATCAATTAAAGTGTATTAGATACACTTTTTTCCACCAACCAACATATATCACTCTCTCTATTTCTCTTCCTCTCTCTCTGGGCCAAATGGCCATTTTCCTTCTTCTGTTTTTCTGGTCAAAACCGAGAATACAAGGAGAAGCCATGGTGATTTTGTGGCAAAATTACCAAGTTCTAGCACACATCCGGAGTCTTGTGAAGGTGATAGGGAAACCCACTTGTGAGCTTGGAATCACCACCCAAAGCTTGGAGCTTGATGGAACCATCCATCACCGAATTTGGAGCACCAAAACCAGTCCACTTCTTTGACCTTCATGGAGGAGGACAAGAAATTTTGTGTTCATCGCATCGCTAAAAAATGCTCGATGTAAGTATTCCACAACTTCCTCGATGTATTCACATATGTGTTTGATGCTTGAATCGATCCTCGGGACCGTAGAAACTCCAACAATGGTATCAGAGTGAGTAAAAGCATGAAACTTGAATTTAGGGTTAAAATTGGGTAAATTGATTTTGAGAATGATTTGGTTAAATTGTTTGATTAATTATGCTTAAATGATATTTAATTGAAGTTTGATTGGATCAATTTCATGAAAATTGGATTGGATCAATTTTTGTCCAAATTTTAGGCTTGGCCGAGAATGATAATTGCCCTAATGTCTTGGTATTTTTGTTTTGTTGATCATTGGATGACTTGAAACGATTGGGAAATGCTGATTTAATGTCGATTGTGGATTTAATTGGATTGAAACCGAATCGGACATAAATAACCCCTTATTGCCGAGACTAAATGAGCATGTAAATGGGTTTGATTTTTGATCAATTGTGTTGGACACTAATTGTTGTTAATGAGCATGATTAATTAGGATAATTGTTGTTTTGGAAATATTGATCTAGGTAATTAATTATGCTATACACTTTGAGTAATTAAATTGTGAAATTGGAATTTTGGAATTTAATTATGTTCGGCCAAATTTGGAATTGGGCTTAAAAGTTGTAAATGGGCTAATTGGGCTTGGTTGTACCAAGATTGGTTTAGGCAAATTGGTTGGATCCAATTATGCTATACACTTTGAGTAATTAAATTGTGAAATTGGAATTTAATTATGTTGGGCCAAATTTTGAATTGGGCTTAAAAGTTGTAAATGGGCTAATTGGCTTGGTTGTACCAAGATTGGTTTAGGCAAATTGGTTGGATCCAATTGGGCCCAAAACCACTTCCATAAAGTCCAATTATGACTAATGGACCTTTAACTTTAATTGGGCCTAATGGGCCTAAATTGATTTCTAGGCTTATGGGGTTATTCCTTGATTGGGCTTTGGTTATTGGGTTTGACCCAAGTTGACCAAAAGTCCATACCTTAAGAAATTAATTGAAAGCCCATTGGACTTTAATTAAATTAACGTTGGACGTTAATCGGGCTTTGAGACCCGTAACGATTAAATTTGGAATTTAAGTCGTAAAGGTTTGTTAATAAAATGTAATATTTAATTTGGAATTAAATTAATGAATTAGTATTAAATACATATTAAATTGGATTTAATGTTGTAGTTTAATTTAATTCAAGAATTCGTACTTTGAGTACTTATTCGTAATACGAGTTTGACTCGCGCAAAATCAAATCGTTGTTTGAACATTGTATGGTCATTAATTATCAGATTAATTAAATCGATTAGATTGATTGATAACATGCTTGTGTGAATACATGGTTGCGATGCATGAATAATGTATATCAAATGGATATTAGATGGGTGGGGCAATTTTGGAAATTATTGTAATAAATTTAGAATTTATTTAAATTGGACCTGCGTGTCCAGCCTATTACCTCCTTACTCTGTGTATTTCTCTTCTCACATATTCCCCTCAATGTAAATAAGGTTTCTTTAGAAGTGTTATGTAACGGGTAGAAGCAATGCTTGTGCTAGCAGGAGAGAGGAAAGGGAGAGATTTGATCTAGGATCAATGTGTTAAGTATCCATCCGCATATCATTATTACATTTATTTACGTGCCTTATTATGTGTTTAGAATGCATGTTTAAGGGTGTATGATGATGAGACCTTAACAAAGATAATAAATTGGTTGCCAATTTGCACGCGAAAAACCCTAATATTAAGCGTTTTTCCTTCCATTGAGTGATTCTTACTCAAGATCTAAGACTGGCATTGGTTTGTTGGCCAAAGTCAAGGCCTTTGTCCGTCGAGGATATGTTTGAATCATGAAGGCTTTGTTCCATATCGGTTCTTGTCCAAGTTGTGATTTGTTGGACAAAGTCAAGATCACTTCTTGTCCATCGACATTGATTACAAAGCTTTCCAAGGTCAATTGGTCACGCTTAACTAGGATCACTAAGTTTGTTGTGCCAAAGCCAAGGCTTAGTTGATTCAGAGGAAAATGTTAGGCAATATATTAGATATATTGGCATATATAAGATATATGTTTCGGACTTGGATGTCCCCCTACTGGATATAGGAATTGGATGGGATCCAATTGATCTTAGAGATCTACCTAGTTAATTATCATACAATTTGTTGGCCAAAGTCAAGATTGTGTGACATTTAACGAGATCCTAGCCCACTAGGAAACACGGTTTCCTGAGTACTCAACAGAGGGTTAGAGGCTCGCCGAAAAATAGTGGGAGGCAAGTATTAAATTTGCAATATTCGTTTAATAACTTGCCATACGCGCTCATATCAAATCATTCGTCATAAATTAAATGTTAGTTGGACCAATATTTAATCGTTGTTTTAATAAAACAGTTGGACTGTATTCAAACTATTCATTTATTGTTGATTATATAATTGGATTAAAGTAATCAATATATTTGAATTTAACTGATCATTTATAGTTGATTTTATAATTGGATTATAGTAATCAATATAATTAAATTTAATCTATTAAATTATAGTTGATTAAATAGTTGGACTATAGTAATCATTATAATAAATAGTACCTAAAATCGCTGATTAAATAGTTGGACTATTAGAATTAAGATAAAATTGAAAGATTTGTGTTTAAAACATAATCCTGGGTGAAAATGTTTTTAAACGACTTTAATTTTCAAATTGGGAATATAATTTCAGGATAGTCCTGAAAACTAATAAGTTACTTTATTTGATAAAATAACAACTTAGGCCTAAGCCCGAAGTTAATCGAACAGTAGAGCATGATCTTTGGAAGATTCATGTGATGATAACTTTAGTGCTTAATCCATTAAGCTTGTCGCAAATTAGACTCCTTAATTTCTTTGTCAGAACTAAGGGTTAGATCCTTATAGTATGATATTGAAATTGAAGGATCTTCATAGATCTATTCTTAGATCTTAGAAGTATAAATTGCAATACATAACTCTTGGAGAGTTAATGGCTATTCTCAAGGAGACAAAGCCAAAGTTTGTAATAAGGTAATTAAGTAGCGCATGTCGCACCTTATTTCGATATTCTAGAAGGCCAAGGCTTGGCCAAAGGCTTTTGGAGTGTGGAAAAAGGCAAAGGTAAAATCATTATAGTCTTCTTGGAAGATAAATGACATATCCCAAAATGTCTGCCTAAATTGTGCCAAACGGAATCGCGGAAGCGTGATTGCCGTATGGACAAAGCAGACATGAAGGAACCGAAGACGAGCAAGGCTCTGACTTCAAATATGTTTGTCATAATATGTTCATTACTAGTATTAAAATTGGAGTTTAAATACTTAGTGTGGTACATAAATATGTATTGGTGTGCAGAATCTGCTTATAAGCAGGATACTGACTTCAGTTGAGATTTATCTGCGAATTGAAAACGGGACGAAAGTCGCTATTTTAACCGTAGGTACCTAATTTTAGGAACTACCCTTCGGGTGTGTACCTAAATTAGGAACTGTTGTAATGTAACTAGTTTGACTAGAAACATTATCTCTATATCAGTGTTTAATCGTTGCAGATTTACCTTTATATCCTAGAACACTAAAGTGTTTTATTTTATAAAGATGATATTGAGATAAACACATTAGATGTGAATAACATAATTTATATTTTGAATATAAATATATCTGAAACATATAACATGACAAAAAATAGCTCAAACTGATTTAATCAGTTGAAACTTGTATGTGGCATTGATTGTTTGGGACACAATTAAACAAGACTCGTATATCCACACTTTCGAAGAGTGGGTACTAGGACTGATTTGATTCCATTCAAATAAAGTCTACGAATCTAGTTTATCGGGCAAAGTGCCTAAAACACTATTTACTTGGTAAAAGTGCAAGTGCCACCGATCTGTTAGCCCTAGTTCATAGTGAAGCAAGTGGGCCCATGTCTAGCTAGGCTAGAGGTGGATATGAATATTTCGTGACCTTTACGGATGTGGAATCGCGTTGTGGTTATGTGTTTCTTTTGAAACACAAATCGGAAAATTTTAAAGTTTCGACACGAAGTAAACAAACAGATCGGCTAAAGTATAAAACCATCACGGTTATACCATGATGAAATTACTTAAGAAATAAGTTTCTAATATACTTGAAAGAGTATAGTATTCTTTCAATGAGGACTCCTCCCGGAACACGTCAATTTGACGGTGTCTCCGAACGGAGAAACCGAATTTTGTTGGGCATGATAAGGTTAATCATAAGTCGCTCTGAGCTACCATTTCCTTCAACGAATATGCATAAACTGTGCAGAACTTATTTTGAATAAGGTTCCATAAAAATCTGTTTGACAGACTTCATATTAGATATGAACAGGAAAGAAACCGGGTTTCTCATTCCTGAACATTTGGGATTCTAGGCATATGTTTGGATGATACCAAACTAAAACCCAAATTGGATAAGTGACTAAATTGTAGGTTATCCTATGGATACCAAAGTATAGTACTTATACAACTCACAAGAGAACAATTTAATTGTTGCTCACCATACGATTTTCCTAAGAGGAATACCTATATGCAGTGGTAAGTGGGAGGATTGTAAAACTCGATGAAAATCAGAGTAATACTATTCAAGGCACCGATTCCTAATGGAACACAAATAGTTCATCAAGGATGAAACTATACCAATAATCTTCCAATACACAAGAACTATGTAAGTCAGAGAGAGTCATAAAACAACCTGGGGTATGGGTTTCTGATCTCACCTCATAAAGATGTCAATCTTATTGAGGTATACCAACTGACTATGTATGAGGAAGTGAAACAAGGTATCGACTCCCTATTATGGCAAAGTGCCATGATGTCTGAAATGGATCCCATATATATCAACCAAGTTTGGATACTAGTTGATGTACCGCAAGGCATTGTGCCTATTGGTACTATATAAGTCTTCAAGGAAGACATACATGGATGGCAACATACCAACGGATAAAGCTAGGCTTTTATCGAAAAGGTATCGTTATCAACATTGTGTCGATTACAACGAAACCTTTTACCTATTGCCACGGTAAATCCATTTGATATGCTGGCTAATGCTGTATGTTTCACATTTTCATGAAATAATGTCAGCTAAACGGGAAAATTGTTTTCCTTAAAAGGAAACCTTTTGAGGATGTTTACAATATCCTTTTCGGTTTTTTTGTCGTACCAAAACGAGCAACAAGGTTTGCAGGTTATTCAATCTATGTTTCGATTGAAGCATGTTGAGTTCTTGGAATGACATTTTGATGTAATCAAATGGTATATGATTTAATTCAAAACGAAATGATTCTTGTGTATATAAGAGGTTAGTGGGAGCGCACTGACGTGCTGTCCTATAAATAATGAGGACATGTCATTTCATTTAGAAATGAATATTCCCATTAATACAATCAGTGAAAGCTTGGGCTTTTCATGAAATTCTCCGTAGAATTCTTGGAGAAAACAACCTTATTCTAGAAGAAAAGATCTACTGGGATAGATTTAAAGTTTGTCACTCTCTAAGAACTCGTACATTGAAATAATATAACGCGACCTGGTGGCTCATACGCTTTGAGCATATGGAGTCCACAATCAGGGCCAATCCATGTGGAAGTCAATGGATTGAAGTTAAGAACATCCTTCAGTTTTAGAGATCTAAGATGCTGTCGTAAACTAAGAGAAAAGAACTTGAAAGTGACTGGGATCACTGCTGCAAGTTTCCTACCGATAATAAAGATGATGCGAAAAAGACTAGTATGAACACAGTGCGCGTTCTGAGGGCATAAATGGCATAGTTCTAATATATTTGGGTATATGATACTCATGCAAGTGTGGATAGGAGGTTGTGGTTTACCAAATGGGTAGCGGGAAACAGCTTACTCTTGGATAGACCCCCACTGTCCGGAATTCCATTTGGTAGTGTGACTGTGTGTCTATGGAAGGCCGAAATCAGGGTAGATGTGTTGGATAATATGACCATAGCGTCACTATTTGCACAGATCATTGTGTTGTTGTAGCAAATTAACTATGTAATAGGAAATTGCACTCTCATCGTTTGTGATTAGATCACCATAGATATAAATGAAGAGAGGTCCCTATGATTAGTTCCTGGACTGAGAATGATATGAGACAGTATCATCCCCAAAGGTTTAATCATTAAATATCCCTAGTCGTAGTATTATCGAGACTGGACATCGATAATGCGGAATAGACTAGTATTGCACTTGTGCGCGTTGTGAGGGCACAACGGCATAGTTCTCATATATATAAGTATTGGATACTTGTGCAAGTGCGATAGGAGGTCGTGTTTCACCGATGTACGGGAAACAGCTTCGCTCTGGATAGACCTTCGGAATCCCATTGGTATTATGACTAGTGTCTATGGGAGGCCGAAATCAAGGTAGGTGTGTATAGTAGTCTTAACCTGAGACTTACATCGCTAATACTTACGACAATCGGTAAACTTTAGTTTTGGTGGTTGGGGATCTTAACTGGTTCTGTGTTCACCTCTTCTGGGTTTATCAGAGAATCGTAGTGTATTGGATGTGATGTCAAGACGGAAGTGTCACTCCAGTCATAATGGAGATGATGTCACGCAGGATACGGTATTAGTGCTCTTAAAGTGATGCGCATCCAATCGTGATATTATGGCCAGGTCATGAATATCCGATTATAGAGACTAGTTACCAGACATCCGATATGTGTTTTCGGACGGGCAGACACTTATCCAGCCCCAGCCCTAGCACGTGATTATCCGATACTGGGCCGATATGCACAATACAATTGTATACTACGCTTGATACAGATCTAGATATTCTTTGATGAATATGTCCGGAGAACTTGGGAAGACTTGGTGCTTTGCTAGGAGTCGACCTTGTCTCGTAAATCGGTAGAACGTAGTACTTGGTACGTACGTGATTCGGGCACTCCGACGACCGTATTTACTGCCAACTTATCCGGGGATCTCATGGGTCGCTTCCCGATAATCCACCGATGACGCACAACTTGCACTCTTGAATAATCTGGGATTATAATAGAAGAGAGAGAAAAATTAATCTAGGATTAATAACGGAGATGTTTTATCCGGGATAAAATATCGTCTAAGAGAGAGAACGATTAATTCGGATTAATCGATGTATTAGACGAATTAGATTTCGACGCGGATTAAAATTAGATTTTTAATTCGGGCAAACGAGTTAATTAAGAATTAATTCGTTAGCGACGTAAATAATAATTTCGCCGGGGGCGATTATTTATTTAAATTCGATTGAATTAACGTCGCGACGTAAGCTCGGTATTTCGGAAATATCGAACCCGAACGCGTGAGTGCACGTGGGCCCACTTTCATTTGGGAACGTGTGGGGCCCACATGACACATGTCATTCTAATGCTTTGCATGTAGATTGTGTACATTGTACTCAATGTCATTGCATGTAGATTGTGTACAATGCACTCAATGTTATTGCATGGAAATGAGTGTTTTATACTCTAAGCCATTGCATGTTATTGTCATAATTTTATTATTAATTTAATAAATTATGGCATAAATATAAATTGATTTTTGGTAAATCATTTTAATTAACATAACACAACTTCTTCTCTCTCAAATTCTCTCTCTCTCCTCTCACGCCCATGGTGGCTTTTCTTCACTGGTTTTGAACCAGTTTGGGCGTGAGCTAAAGGGAAGCAAGAGTGGTTTCTCATGGTGAGAAATCAAGTGCTAGCACACTTACAAGTCTTGCGAAGGTGGTAGGGAGGTTCGACCATGAGACGGGATCCATCCGACGAAGCTAGAGCGCTCCGTTTCTTCACTTAACTTTCTTTTTGTAGGCAGTGGACTGCATGCAGTAGGCTTACTGGCAGTGCGTTTTTGGGCTTGCATCGTCTCCAAATCGACTCTACCGATCAATGTGAGTATTCCGCTACCTCCGTTGATGTGTTCACACATAATTTCATGTCTTGATTTGATCTTGGGACCTTAGAATTTACCAACAATGGCATCATGAGCTAATGTTGCAAGCATGAAATTTGTAGGGCTTAAAATTTGGGTAAATGTTTGTTGAGCATGATTTGAATAAATTGCTTGTTTGAGTATGCTTATAACATGTTTAAATTCATTTTGGTTGGACTAATTTGATGAAAATTGATTTGGAATAATTTTCCCCAAATATTGATGTTGGCCGAATGGTGTGATGAAATTGATTGAAGCATGTTCTTGTGAAATTTGATGATAAGAATGCTTACATGTATATAGAATGATTTACATGGAATCAATTTTATGAAAATGCATTGGATGATTTTTCCCCAAAAATTCCACCTTGGCCGAAGTGATATGCCCTAATGTGTCTTGGAATTTTGTTTTGTGACATTGGATGTGTATAAAATCAAATTGGATGGTGATTTATGTCGATTGTAGGTTCGATTGGATCGAAACCGATCGGACACAAAATCCCTCCTTGGCCGAGAGCATGAAAGCATGTAAAGGGTTTGATTTTTCATTATGTGTGTTTGACATGTGATAATGAATTGAAATGATTAATAAGACTAATTTGGTGTTTTAAAAATGTTGATTTAGTTGATTAATCATATAATGCACTTTAGGTAATTAATTGTCGTATTGGATTAGTGTAATTTAATTATTTAGGCTTAAATTGGATTTGGGCTTGAATTGTTGTATTTGGGCTATTGGGCTTGATTTATCAAGTTTGGTTTAGGCCAAGTGGATTGGATCCAATTGGGCCCAAAACCTTACCATAAAGCCCAATTGCGACTAATGAACCTTTAATGTTCAATTGGGCCTAATGGGCCGAGATTGATTTATGGGCTTATGGGGTAAATCCCGGATTGGACTTTGGTTATCGGTTTGACCCGAGTTGACCAAAAGTCCACGCCTTAAGAAATCAATCAAAAGCCCATTGGACTTTAATTGAATTGACGTTGGACGTTAATCGGTCTTTGAGACGCGTTACGACTAAATTTGGAATTTAAATCGAAAAGGTTTATTGAATAAAAGTGTATATTTAATTTGGAATTGAATAAGTGAATTAGTATTAAATACATGTTAAATTAGATTTAATGATGTAGTTTAATTTAATTCATGAATTCGTACTTTAGTACTTATTCGCAAAAACGAGTTTGACTCGAACAAAATCAAATCGTTGTTTGAACATTGGATGATCACTTAATTATCAGATTAATTAATTTGATTAGATTGATTGATAGCATGCTTATGTGTGTGAATACGTGGTTGTGTTGAATGAATAATGTATATCGGATGGATATTAGTCGGGTGGGCAATTTTAGAAATTGTTGTAATAAATTCGATTTATAAATTGGACCTGCGTGTCCAGCCTTATCACCTTCTTTCTCTTTTGTATTCTCTTCTCACCTATTCCCCTCTATGTATATGAGGTTTCTTTAGAAGTGTAGTAACGGGTAGAAGTTGTACTAGTGCTAGCTTGAGTGAGAAAGGGAGAGATTTGATCTAGGATCAATGTGTTAAGTATCCATCCGCATATCATTATTATTTTATTTCATACTCGCTTTATTATGTATTTAGAATGCATGTTTAAGGGTGTATGATGATGAGACCTTAACAAAGATAATTAAATTGGTAGCCAATTTGCACGCGAAAAACCCTCATTTTATATTAAGCAAATATCCTTCCATTGAATGATTCTTGTTCAAGATCCGAAGTTGGCATTGGTTTGTTTTTGACCAAAGTCAAGACCTTTGTCAATCAAGGATGTACTTGAATCAAGAGTGAGTTTTGTCGGTCATATCGGTGTCTTGTCCAAATCGTGATTTTTATTGACCAAAGTCAGATCACTTTTTGTCCAATGACATTGATTACGAAACTTCCTCGTCAATGGGTCCCGCTTAACTGGAATCATTAGGTTGTGTTTGGCCAAAGCCAAGGCCTAAATGATTCAGAGGATATAGGTTAGGAAAATGTATTGGATACATTGACATTATACATATGTTTCGGACTTGATGTCCACCTAACCGGATCTAGGAATTGGATGAGATCCAATTGATCTGTGAGATCTACCTAGTTAAATAGCATACAGCTTTTTATTGGCCAAAGTCAGGTTGTGTGTTATTTAATAGGATCCTAGCCCACTAGGAAACACGGTTTCCCGAGTACTCCACAGAGGGTTAGAGACTCGACGAAAAATAGTGGGAGGCAAGTATTGAATTTGCAACATTCGTTCGAATACTCGCTAAACACGCTCATTTTATTTTACTCGTCATATTAATCAAAAGTATTAGTCGGACTAATATTTTATGTTTGTTTTAAATATATATATAGTTGGACTATATACAAACTCATTCAATATAGTTGATTTTGTAATTGGATTATAGTAATCAATATAATTGAATTAAATGATAGTTGATTTTATAATGGGATTATAGTAATCAATATTAAAATTATAGTTGATTAAATAATTGGATTATTGTAATCATTATAATAAATAGTACCTTAATAATTTGATTAAATAGTTGGACTATTAAAATCAAATAAAGAATTGAAAAAGGTTGAATATTTAAATATATAATCCTTGGATTATTAATGTTTTAAATGATTTAATTTTCAATTGGGAATTAATAATAGGTTAATTTATTTGATAAAATAACTTATTATTACTAAGCCCATAATTAAGCAAATAGTAGAGCATAAAGTCTTTGGAAGATTTATGTGATGATGACTTTAGTGCTTAATTATATACTTACAATAAATCTATCTTTAGATTTAAAAGTATTAAAATTGCAATTAATAATTCTTGGAGAATTAATTGACTATTCTAGTGGAGAAAAGTCAAGTTTGCAATTAGGGCATGTAGCACAAGGTGCACATCGTTTCGATATTCCGAAACCCAAGGCTTGGCCAAAGGTTTGTGAAATATTGAAAAGGATAATTGACATATCCTCAAAGTGACTACCATTTGGATATGGAAGACACGAAGGAATTAAAGAAAGGGCGAGGCTCTAACTTTAAAATATTTGTCAAAGTTATGTTCACTAGTAGTATTAAAATGGATTTTAAATACTTAGTGTGGTACATAAAATATATGTATTGACGTTCAGAATCCGCTGTGAGCTGGATACTGGCTTCAAGCCGAGATTTCTCTGCGAATCGGAAACGGGACGAAAGTCGCTGTTTCGACCGCAGATACCTAAGTTTAGGAACTACCCTTTGGGTATGTACTTAAATTAGGAAATGTTATAATGTAACTAGTTTAACTAGAGACATTATCTCTATATCAGTGTTTTAATCCATTGCGGATAAAACCTTTATATTCTAGAACACTAAAGTGTTTCAATATATAAAGATGATACTGAGATAAATACAGAATTTATATTTTGAATATAAATAAAATCTCAAACATATAAAATGACAAATAAATAGCTCAAATTGATTTGATCAATGGAGACTTATTTGTGGCATTTTGTCTAGGACACAATTAAACAAGACTCGTATATCCACACTTTTGAAGAGTGGTACTAGGACTGATTTGACTATTCAAATAAGGTCTACGAATCTAGTTTATTAACAAGACTCGTATATCCACACTTTTGAAGAGTGGGTACTACTGAAGAGACTAGGACTGATTTGACTATTCAAATAAGGTCTGCGAATCTAGTTTATTAGGTTAAATACCTAAAATGCTATTTACTTGGTAATAGTAAAAGGGCCACCGATCTGTTAGCCCTATTCATGGTGAAGTAAGTGGGCCCATATCTAGCTGGGCTAGATGTGAACATGAATATTTCGTGACCTTAACGGATGTGACATCACGTTGTGGTTATGTGTTTCTTTTGAAGAACACAGATCGGAAACTTTAGAGTTTCGACACGAAGTAGACAAACAGATCGGCTATAGTATTATTCCGCCACGGTGAAACCGTAATGGAAAATACTTAAGCAGTAAGTTTCATACATAAATGAAAGAGTACGGTATTCTTTCGTATGAGGACTCCTCCCGAGACACGTCAGTTAGACGGTGTGTCCGAACCAAAAACCGAATTTTGTTGGACATAATAAGGTTTATCACGAGTCGCTCTGAGCTACTATTTCCTTCAACAGGATATGTATTAACAGTGCAAAACTTATTTAGAATAAGGTTCCATATAAATCTGTGTTGACAGATATCATATAGGATATGAACAGGGAAGAAACGAGGTTTCTCATTCCTGATAATTTGGGTATGCGAGGCATAGCGTTTGGATGATACCAAACTAAGGACCCAAATTGGATAAGTGCCAATATAAGTTATCCTAAGGGAAACCTTAAATATAGTACTTGTAAATCCCACATGAGAACAATGTAATGTTGCTCACCATGCGGTTTTTCCTGAGAGGAATACCGATATGCAGTGGTGGAGTGGGAGGATAGTGATACTCGATGAAAATCGGGGTAATACTGATCAAGGCACGAAGTCCTTAATGGAACACAAACAGTTCATCTATGATGAATCTATACCATTAATCTTCAAATACACAAGAAACTAGTAGATCGGATAGAGTCAGAAAACAACCTAGGGTATGGGTTTCTGATCTCACCCATAAAGATGTCAATCTTATGGTGGTGTACCATCTGACTACGTTTAGAGGAAGTGATACGAGGTATCGACTCCATGTTATGGCAAAGTGCCATGAGTCCGAAATGGATTCCATGTATAACAACTATGTTTGGATACTAGTTGTTGTACCACAAGGCGTTGAGCCTATGGTACATTAAAACGTCTTCAAGGAAGACATACATGGAAGGCAACATACCAACGTGCAAACCTAAGGTTTTGACGGAAAGGTAGCGTTATCAACATTATGTTAATAACGGTTCAACCTTTTTACCTGTTGCCATGATAAATCCATTTTGAAGATGCTTGTTGATAACTGTATATTTCATTGATGAAATATGTCAGTTACAGATCAAAATCGCTTTCCTGAAAAGGAAACCTTTTGGAGGATATTTACAACATCCTGACGATTTTATATAACCGACAAACAAGGTTTGCGGGTTATTCGATCCATGTTTGGATTGATGCAAGCATAAGGTTCTTGGAATTGTTATTTGAAATAATCATAATGATTTATGATTTGATCAAAAGCTAATAATTCTTGTGTATATAAGGAGGTTAGTGGGAGAGCGCACTGACAGTGAAATTCCCATAAAGCAATTGGAAAGCTTGGCTTTCATAGATATTCTTTCAATAGAAATTCTCCGTAGAATTCTGGGGAGTAACAACCTTTATTCAGGGAATAAAGATCTACTGGGATAGATTTGGAGTTGTTAACACTCTCTGGGAATTTGTACATTTAAAATGTACTTGTATTGGTGTCTCATACGCTTCGAGCATATGGAGTCACAATCGGGTCAATCCAAGTGACAGTCACTGGATTGAAGATTAAAGAACATCTGTTAGTATCTGAGAACTAAAGATGTTGTCTTTAACTATGGAGATGGAGAACTTGAAGTGACTGGGATCACTGCTGCAAGTTTCCAAACCGTAAATACTGCGGTACTATAAAGTTTGAATAACAGGGACAGTGAGCTGGAAATCTTCCTAGCAAGATAACTGTTGCCGAATAAACAACAAATGCGGATCATTGCTGCAGCTGAGGCAGCAATAGAAGACCATCTGGGTCGAAAAAAATCTAATAAGATTAGATAAAGTTCTGTTAGCAGCTGAGCTAGGCGTCAGCATAGGCTAAGGAATTAAAGGTCTCATCGACGATCCAGATATATACTTCTGTATCATCTGATTCGTTCGGATCATACATCGTGGCGATGTGATGATCGTGTAAATCGCGTCAGACGATAATTAAGCAAATCCGCTGACGAAAACCTTTCCTCAGCAATTTGAGCGAATTGTACATAGTTCGAGTGTAGGACACTTGAGTGACTCGCTACGTGCCAAGTGGGAGATTGTTGGATAATATGACCCATAGCGTCACTATTTGCACAGATCATTGTGTTGTTGTAGCAAATTAACTATGTAATAAGGAAATTGCACTCTCTCATCGTTTGTGATTAGATCACCATAGATATATAAATGAAGAGAGGTCCCTATGATTAGTTCCTGGACTGAGAATGATATGAGACAGTATCAGTCCCCAAAGGTTTAATCATTAAATATCCCTAGTCGTAGTATTATCGAGACTGGACATCGATAATGCGGAATAGACTAGTATTGCACTTGTGCGCGTTGTGAGGGCACAACGGCATAGTTCTCATATATATAAGTATTGGATACTTGTGCAAGTGCGATAGGAGGTCGTGTTTCACCGATGGTACGGGAAACAGCTTCGCTCTGGATAGACCCTTCGGAATCCCATTGGTATTATGACTAGGTGTCTATGGGAGGCCGAAATCAAGGTAGGTGTGTATAGTCTTAACCTGAGACTTACATCGCTAATACTTACGACATCGGTAAACTTTAGTTTTGGTGGTGGGGGATCTTAACTGGTTCTGTGTTCACCTATTCTGGGTTTATCAGAGAATCGTAGTGTATTGGATGTGATGTCAAGACGGAAGTGTCACTCCAGTCATAATGGAGATGATGTCACGCAGGATACGGTATTAGTGCTCTTAAAGTGATGCGCATCCAATCGTGATATTATGGCCAGGTCATGAATATCCGATTATAGAGACTAGTTACCAGACATCCGATATGTGTTTCGGACGGGGCAGACACTTATCCAGCCCCAGCCCTAGCACGTGATTATCCGATACTGGCCGATATGCACAATACAATTGTATACTACGCTTGATACAGATCTAGATATTCTTTGATGAATATGTCCGGAGAACTTGGGAAGACTTGGTGCTTTGCTAGGAGTCGACCTTGTCTCGTAAATCGGTAGAACGTAGTACTTGGTACGTACGTGATTCGGGCACTCCGACGACCGTATTTACTGCCAACTTATCCGGGGATCTCATGGGTCGCTTCCCGATAATCCACCGATGACGCACAACTTGCACTCTTGAATAATCTGGGATTATAATAGAAGAGAGAGAAAATTAATCTAGGATTAATAACGGAGATGTTTTATCCGGGATAAAATATCGTCTAGAGAGAGAGAACGATTAATTCGGAATTAATCGATGTATTAGAGATTAGACGAAATTAGATTTCGACGCGGAATTAAAATTAGATTTTAATTCGGGCAAACGAGTTAATTAAGAATTAATTCGTTAGCGACGTAAATAATAATTTCGCCGGGGGCGATTATTTATTTAAATTCGATTGAATTAACGTCGCGACGTAAGCTCGGTATTTCGGAAATATCGAACCCGAACGCGTGAGTGCACGTGGGCCCACTTTCATTTGGGAACGTGTGGGGCCCACATGACACATGTCATTCTAATGCTTTGCATGTAGATTGTGTACATTGTACTCAATGTCATTGCATGTAGATTGTGTACAATGCACTCAATGTTATTGCATGGAAATTGAGTGTTTTATACTCTAAGCCATTGCATGTTATGTGTCATAATTTTATTTTAATTTAATAAATTATGCATAAATATAAATTGATTTTTGGTAAATCATTTAATTAACATAACACAACTTCTTCTCTCTCAAATTCTCTCTCATCTCTCTCACGCCCAAGTGTGGCTTTTCTTCACGGGTTTTTAAACCAGTTTGGGCGTGAGCTAAGGGAAGCAAGAGTGGTTTCTCTCATGGTGAGAAATCAAGTGCTAGCACACTTACAAGTCTTGCGAAGGTGGTAGGGAGGTTCGACCATGAGACGGGATCCATCCGACGAAGCTAGGAGCTCCGTTTCTTCACTTAACTTTCTGTTTTTGTAGGCAGTGGACTGCATGCAGTAGGCTTACATGGCAGTGCGTTTTTGGGCTTGAATCGTCTCCATATCGACTCTACCGATCAATGTGAGTATTCCGCTACCTCCGTTGATGTGTTCACACATAATTTCATGTCTTGATTTGATCTTGGGACCTTAGAATTTACCAACAAGATGTATTTGGTCTTAACCTGAGACTTGCACCGCTAATACTTGCGACAATCATATACTTTGTTTTGGTCATCCAGGGCTTTAACAGGTCTGTGTACGCCTCTCTGGGTATATTGAGAATCATAGTGTGTTGGGTGTGACGTCAAGACGGAAGTATCACTCCAGTCATAGTGGAGATGATGGTCACGTAGGATACGGAACGGTACTCTAATGTACTGCAGTCATCGGGATATAATGACTAGGTCATGTTTATCCGATTATAAGAGACTAGTTCCAGAGATCCGATATTGCTTCGTACGGGGAAGACATAATTCCAAGCCTCAGGCCTAGCATGTGACATCCGATACTGGATCGAAATACGCAATACTACGTATACTACGCCTGATATAGATCACCATATTCCTGTAAGGATATTTCTGGAGAATTGGGTAGGCATGGCACTTTGCTAGAAGCCAACCTTGTCTTGTAAATCGGTAAAAACGTAGTACTAGGTACGTACGTGTTCGGATTGTCCGACGATCGGATTTACTGCCAACATATCTGGGGATCTCATTGGTCGTTACCCGAAGAATCACCGATGACGTATGACTCGCACTTTATTAATCTGGGATTAATTAGATGAGAGAGAAAATTAATCTGGGATTAATTACAGAGATATTTTATCTGGGATAAAATATTATTAATAGAGAGAAAACGATTAATTTGGAATTAATCGATAAAATAATATATTCGATATATTATACGAAATTGGATTTCGACGCGGAATTGAAATTAGATTTTAATTCGGGCGAACGAGTTAATTTAGAATTAATTCGTTAGCGACGTGAATAGTGATTTTGCTAGACATTATTATTTAATTACGTCGCAACGAAAAATTTGTTAATTTGGAATTAGCGAACTCGAGCCGAGAGTGTTTGCGAGCGCACTCGCATTTCAAATTCAAGTGCGGTTGCAAGTCACATCAAGCGTCAAATCGGTAGTCAATCAATTGATGTGACATTTAGCCACTTGATTGATGTGAATAGTTGATGTGGTGGTTGAAGGCATTTATGCCTTGACTTTTTGGAAAAGCCAAAAAAATTGGTAAATCAATTAATTGATTTTGGAAAATTAATTAAAGTGTATTAGATACACTTTTTGCCACCAACCAACACATCTCACTCTCTCCCTTTCTCTTCCTCTCTCTCTCGGCCAAATGGCCATTTTCCTTCTTCTGTTTTTCTGGTCAAAACCGAGAATACAAGGAGAAGCCATGGTGATTTTGTGGCAAAATTACCAAGTGCTAGCACACATCCGGAGTCTTGCGAAGGTGATAGGGAAACCCACTTGTGAGCATGGAATCACCACCCAAAGCTTGGAGCTTGATGGAACCATCCATCACCGAATTTGGAGCACCAAAACCAGTCCACTGCCGTGAGTTTCATGGAGGAGGACAAGAAATTTTGTGTTCGTCGCATCGCTCAACCGCTCGATGTAAGTATTCCACAACTTCCTCGATGTATTCGCATATGTGTTTGATGCTTGAATCGATCCTCGAGACCGTAAAAACTCCAACAAAAACTAATAGTGAAAGATAAATAAGGCCCCAGCAACGGCGCCAAAAACTTGACCGGCGTAATCACATGAGTATAACACAAGCGCACATATCGTTCAAGTAGTATAAAAAGTATCGATCCCACGAGGACTTAATATCTAATCAATTAATTTTATGAGGTCAAATGATTACTAGTATCTAAAAGATTGATTGATTGATTTGAAATGGTGATGATTTTAAACTTAAAAACAAGTAAATTAAATTGCTCAAAATTAAATAAAATAAAATAAAATTCAATATTAAGAAACTATCCAGGGTTATGAATCTTTCCAATATCTTTTAAAAGATGAAGCGGCTATTTCATGTTTGTGTAATATATCGGTTTACTAACCTGGAACACGAAATTATGTAAAAGCCTATGTCGATGGTCAGATGCAAATACCCAGTATAATCCAATTGAACCATATGTCTATGTCAACCAAATTACCTGAATTCATTAAGATTAAGTTCAAATTGTGGTTACCCCCGCCTGACAGGTATATGTCTATCCTGTAAGGAAATCTATTAAAGGGTTATCTATCCTCAAGGAAGATCAAAGGCTATTAAGTCTAAGACTGAAACCTAAAATTCCTTTGTCAAGTTTATTTTAGATTTACCAGATCAATCTTATTAGTGGCCAGTTAACAAGACGTATTAAGCTTAAGATAATAAGTATAACTTTAAATTACCCAAACTATAAAATAACCCCTTATAAACCGGTGATATTAAAATTCATCACAACCCCAGATAACTAACTTAGTTACGACACTAACTAGGGCTAGTAAAAACTTAAAAATAAATGACATAAAGTAAAATGCTGAAAAGTAAATACGGTAAAGTAAATACTGAAAAGTAAAATTGCAATAAAATAAAATGTTAGGGTTAAATGATCTACTTTTACCACTACTATTTTAGATATCTCCCTTAATATATATATTAACTTGTGATAACATTACCAACGAGCCATATATGCGGTAACATGATTAAGTCAAATAAAATCTGACCTGCCATAAAGGCGGTATAATATTTGTCCATAAACCAGCCATATAGGCGGTAAATTACCAACCGACCAACCAGACGGTATCCGTGATTAGTCAAATTAAAACAAGTTTTTAATTGATTACCAACCGACCAATATAGCGGTATCATGTTAAGTGAAATTTTAAGTAGTTAATATATTATAATTAAGGGAGATTAATCTAAATAGCAGTAATAAAAGTTTTACCTTTCACCATAGCAGGGGAAGTTACCTCCTCATAGCTGAATAGTAAAAATTGAAAAAGTAAAGAAAGTAAATTACTATTATAGAAAGTAAATAAAAATTAATTACAAAATGAAATTAAAAGAAAACTAGATACAAACTCCTTATTTATTCAGAGAATTAAAGAGAGGAAGGTACATCTGAAACTGAAATTTCGAGCTAAATTTATAGGCATCAATAAGGTCTCCGCATCGCAACACGCAAGTTGTTCTTGCATCGCGACGTGGACACGTGTCACGCTCTGATTGGTCCGTCAAGATTCTTATCCGATGACATGGCAGTTTGGATGATTAATTAAATAATTGAGCTGACGTGGCAGTGACGTGATGATGACGTGGCAATGACGTGGTGACACATGGTGATAGCGATTGTCGGCACCATAGGATGATGACACGTGGCACGGCGCACGTTAGCAGATCGGCTGTGATGTTGACATGTGTCCCGGCGCACGTTAGCAAAGTCAAACTTCTAAGATTCTGACACGTGTCACACGCGCACGTTAGCATGGAGCGGCGCACGTTAGGCGTCGCGATGCGTCAAATGACGATTTTTCCTTTTTGTCCGTTTTTCACTGTTTTGGCTCCAAATCACCTCCAGAATGTCCTGAAACTTTATTTCTCTACAAAATAAA